>CATIWM010183814.1:0-15271 GCA_949671775.1 Mallotus repandus
TAACCTGACAATGACTAGAAAACAATCCAAAATAACAACAACAACCCAATAACAGCTAGATAACAACCAATTTTGCATAGCTTTGTTTACCTATAGTTTACAAAAGCATAAATAGAGTGGAAAATAATAAATTAGAAGGAAGAGAAATACCAAAAAAACAATCAATAAAAATAACCAAGCACCTCTAATAGATCCTCTAAAGAACTGCTACAACTATCTTCTTCTCCATCGTCACTCTTCTTAAGATAAAAACAATCACCTCTAATGAATCCCCTCTAACACCGTTGCAACTATCTTCTTCTTCATTATCACTCTTTTTCTTCTTCTTCTTTTATATCAAATCATCAAAATCAAAACAATTCTGATAATGAGGTGATAATGGTGTTGTTGACGTTGGAGTAAAATCATCGACTTCGAACTCCTCCATGAGTAAAAGGAGGTTGCATCAAAATCTGAGATTTTTTTTTTGTGGTCTATACAATCATCAAAGGGGAAAATAATGTAAAAAATATATATTTTATGAAATATGGAATACTGAGAGTCAAAAAAAAGTCACTCTAAATTTAAAAATGTTTGTCAAAGAATGAGTAAGATTCACTGGTTAATTCCACAACTTTCAATGGAGATAAACAATGATCCACCCAAAGTTTCTTATTCCTATGATACCAAATGCTCCAAAGAATCATAACTATCTTAACAGACATCTCAAGAGCTACTTATTTGAAACAGTGATTGAGCCAACCTTGAAACTCATCGAAATTGTTGTCATTAAAACAATATTTATAAATTTCCAATAGCTTACTACATAGGGACATTCTACAAAGACATGTCATAAATGCACAATATCTAATAAACAAAGATACATGAGATTGAGTTGTAATACCTCGCTAAATTAGTTTTGTACGAAGTGGAAGGTAACTATCACACAGTCTCTATAAGAAAACTTTCACTTTTGGGGAAGTTCCACATGCCAAATTTTCTTCCAATTAAGCGATTGAGTACTTGGTTGTGTTGCATGCTTGCCCATTCATCTATATAAACTCTATACCCAGACTTCACTAGATATTGAACATTTTGAGAGAAGTGCCATATCATTCTATCATCAGTAGGAATTAAAGGTAATGACATGCTAGAGATTATAGCCAAATCTGCATCTAAAAATGTTGAATTTAATAAGTTGTTATTCCATTATCTTTGGGGTAGAATAAGATCATTAACCTTTATCTCCAGATTACTAGGACTCGAAATAACATCAACTTTGAACATTGGTTTATCTTTGAGCCAAGGATCCTTCTTTATACTAATTTGCTTCTCATCTCCAACTCACCATTGATAGCCTTTTTCTAACACAGTTCTCAAAGACCACACACTTCTCCAAATTAAAGCTTGAATTATTTCCTAATTATGTTGTTAAAAAATTCCCTTGAGGAAAATATTTAGCTTTGAAGATGCAAGAAACTAAAGTATACGGTTTGGAAATAAAGTGCCATCCTTATTTTGCCAACAGGGTGATATTGAGGCCATGCAAATTCCAAAACCCAAGTCCTCCTCTCTCTTTCCTCATGCAGAGATAATCCCATTTGTGCCATCTAACTTTAGGTTTTCCTTGAGAATTCGAACCCCGCCAATAGGAATTCAACATTCTTTAAAGCTCTTCATAAAGAGAAATAGGAATTAAGAATGTTGACATACAATATGTTGGAATTGCCTGAGCAACTGTCGTTACTAGTACCTATTTTCTAACTCTTGAAAGACACTTATTGATCTACCCATAGATTCGTTTCTAATGCTTCTCTTTTAAAAAAGCAAAAATAGCACATTTTGTTCTTCCAATAAGAGATGATAACCTGAGTTATTTTCCAGTATTAAGTAGGTTTACCACTCCTAGGATCTCTGAGAGGGTTTGTTGGGTATCCATTTGAACATTTAAACTAAACATGATACTAGATTTTTAAAAGTTTATTGCTCGACTAGAAGCAAGCTCGTAATCTTTTCAAAAAGCTTTAATGGAATAACATTCCGCCTTTGAAGCTTCAAAGAATAAGAAGTTGTCATCGGCAAATAAAAGGTGGGATACACTCGGCGTAGTTTGACACACTTTCACTCCATGGATGCATTCAATCCTTTTAACATGCTTTATTTTTTATGATAGACCTTGAACACATAGAATAAAAAGATAGGGTGATAGGGGATCACCTTGATGAAGCCCTCTACCGGGGAAAAATGGGACAAATCAACTCAACATTCAAATAAATAGAATAAGAAACACTTTGCACACACATTATTACCCAATCAACCCACTTTAAGTGAAAACCAAGTTTTAGCATCATGGTTCAAAGAAAATGCTAGTTTATTCTATCATGTGCTTTGCTAACATTAAGTTTCATAGCTATACTACCATTTTTACCCTTAGCTCTTCTTTTTATACTATAAAAAAGTTCAAATGCAATTAACACATTCTCTGTAGTGCTTCGACTAGGAACAAAAGCATACTAATATTCATCAATCACTTTAGGCAATAAAAACTTCAGCCTATTAGCTAACACTTTAGCTAAAGTTTTAGAACATTACAAAAAGCAATTGGCCAAAGATCCTTCATACAATCCAGACTCACACATTTTAGAATTAGAACTATGTTTGTGTCACTCAACCCAGTAGGAAAAAAGCCCCTATGCAGCAAACTAAAATAAACCATCAACACATCCCTGTCTAATAAATGCCAAAATTTTTGAAAAAATATTGGGTTTAACCCATCTAGACTAGGTGACTTGTCTGGATGCATTTGTTGAATAGCTTTAGAAAATTCTCAAGTGAGAATGGAGCAATCAACCTCTAATTATCTTCAAAAGACAACACAGACGTCACAGACTTAAAGAACTCTCTATTAGGCTGGTCTGATTGAAAAAATAAATTGTTAAATTAATCACAAACAATAGTTTTTATCCCCTCAAGGTCAGTAACTAGCTTTCCAGCATTATCTCACAAAGCATTAATTTTATTACTTCTTTTTCTTATCAAAGCCATTGCATGGAAAAAAATGCATATTGCGATCTCCATTTGCTAACCAAAACACCTTAGCTCTTTGTTTCCAGAAAAGCTCTTCTTGTTCTAGCAAAACTGAAAGTTTATCCTTCTAATAACGAAATTTAAAAATGGAATCATCATTTGTTCTGTCTTGTTATCTTTGAATATTGATCTTACATTTAGCAATGCTCTTTGAAAAATTAGAATTGAAATTTTGACTCTATTTAACCATAAAGTCAGAGCAGTCCTAGAGTCTACTTAATAGTTATAAATGCAACAACTTATGTGAAAAAATAGTCACTTCCTCCATAAAAAGAGCATTTTTTATACATGCATTTTCAAAGCAAAACAGTTTTGGCTTATGAATATTAGAAGAAACCTCAAGAGAAAGAGATAACAGAATATGATCTAAAACAGCTACAACCAATGCTTGCAGCTGACAATGAGGGAAAAAATTAAGCCAATATATTATTACGAAAGCCCTATCTAACCTTTCCCTTACCCAACCTGACGTACCTCTTCCTCTCTCCCAAGTGAATGAAGCACCTATAAGATCAACCTCAGTTAAAGAGCAATCAGAAATAACATACCTAAATCTATAATATAGCCATTTAGGATGTGGAATATTGCCCTCTTTATCAGCACTTGATAAGAGATCATTAAAATCTTCAAAGATACATTATTGAAGGGTAGAAACATAAGCCAATTGTCGAAGGAAAGACCATGAATCCTTCCTTCGAGCTCATTTAGGATATCCATAAAAACAAGTCAATCTCCACTCCCTGCTCGAGCCTTGATCAATTATAAAATCAATATGGTTTTTTAAGAAACAAAAAATAAAACCAACTAAGTCGTTTCTCAAAAGAGTTGCCAGACCACCACTTCTCCCTACACTATCAACACAAAACTTATTATCAAAACCAAACTTAAGTTGAAGCTCTTTAATTTTAACACCAGATACAAGAGTTTCAATTAAGAAAATAAAAAAAGGCCTACCTAAGCCTCGACAGTTCCAACATAACGGACTCATAGTTCACGGCAGGCCTTGAAAATTAGCCCCGAATCATCTGAAATAGAATTGGAGAAGAAACCAGAATTCTTTCCAGAGGTGGACATTTGCTTGTCATTAAAGGGATCATCAATCTTTATCAGTTCTGTTGATTCTATGATGTTAGGCCCAACCCTTCTTCTCTTCCTCTCTTCTACAACTAAAAGATCTTCTTCAAGTTGGCCCAACTGTTGGCCCAAGTCCACATTAGGAAATGCACTCACAGTTGACTTAAAGCCTTCTTTTCTCACTAACTTTTGTATAGTATCTAGAAATATTTGAATTTCCTTGCCCTTATCTCCATTAAGGTGAGTTCCCACATTATCAGAAATTAGTTTGAATTGGCAAAAAGATTTGGATATGTTGTTGGCTGATCATGAACAAACTCACCCATATCATTCCGCAACTATCTATTCACAAGTTGTGAAGATCTTAGTCTTGCCAGAGTATGAAGACAAGCACCCTATCCTCGGTTTGATGCTACCTCTTGATTGGAGAAGAACAATTCACAGAACTTTTTTGTATGACTAATTAAGCCACACAAAAAATAAAAGTTTCCAAGTCTCTCATACTTAAGGTTAACATTAAGGTTAACTGTTAACCTTATTTCATGTGTACTTCTGTTAAACTAGTTGGAGGTGGGGTAAAGGCTTATAAAAAAATATTTTATTGAATTTTTCATTTTTTTTAATTTTATATTTATTTATAAATTACTTTTCTTTCCAATTTTTTTACATTAATAAAACATAAATCAAATCAATAAAAATACATAAATTAATTTATTTCTCTTTATTTCTTTTTTTATATGTAGAAATGTATAAATATATATTATGTAACTTATCTCCATAAATTTTTTCTAATAATTTTTTAATTATTTGATGTTTAAAAATTATTTTTATTATTTATGGAAAATTTAATAATTTAATAATTTATTTTTTCCATTATTTTAATTATTTCATATATATTAATAGTTTTTAAAAAAAAATCAATTACACAACTTATACATTACCTTTTATTTACCAAACAAGGTTAACTATTTAACTATTACACCTGTAACTGTTACTCGCTTAATAGTTAAACATGTAACAATTACATCCCATTTTTTTAACCCTGATCTAGATGCACCAGAAGTTATATTTTTTGTAATATAAATATGTACTCTTTATTTATCACCTCATGATGTCATTGTGTTAATTGTTTTCTCTTAAACTATGTGTTAAACAAAAAGTACATATATAAAAACAGTTAACACATGGCTCAAGAGAAATTTTTAAAAATGTATTTTTTTATATTTAACACATGGTTCTAGAGAAATACCAACCTTCCCTAACTTTGTGGTAGAAGGTTTGACACTTTTATAGGAGGAGAATTGGAATCCCCTAAACCCCCATCCTCTCCAATTGTCAAAAAGAGAGGAATAAAAATTAACACAATTGAAATTATGAGTTGATAGAATAAAGAGTTTGAAAATTTATATCTTGAAGAATTGAAGGATTCGATGCATCTTTTTATGACAAATTCAGAAGATCACAACTGATTTTGTTATGTTTGAATGTTTCAGATTTTTTTTTTCAAATTTCAGTTTGGATCATGTTTTGTTTGGCTAATTTTTAGGAATTTCTTTTGATTTTTTTTGTTGAATTCTCATGGATAAATAGCAGCTTGAGGAATAAAGAAATTTGTAAACCCTTCATAAAATTTTGAGTGTTTTATTCAATTTCAAATAACAACAAAGTGGTATCAGAACTCTCTTGTTCTTAAGGGACATGTATTGTGAGTGAACTTGTGAGGAACCTTAAACACCAAAACTTCAAGCAATAAGTAATGGCTATAAACAACTTCATGGTTGCACCACCTATTTTCTCATGTGCGAATTATCATATTTGGGCAGTAAAGATGAAGTCCTATTTGGAAGCTTGTGAACTTTGGGACGTGGTTGAAAATGACCAATTTCAATCATTGTCTGAATATCCAACATTGGAAGCTATAAAAAATCAAAGAAAAAATGAAGAGAATAAAAGATCAAAGGCCAAAACATGCATTCACTCAGCTGTATCTGATGAAGTTTTCATAGGTATCATGGCTTGTGAGACAGCAAAACAAGCTTGGGATATGTTGAAGGAAGCTTTTCAAGGAAATGAAAAAATAAAACAAATGCAAGTTTGAATCTCCAAAGAGAATTTGAGTTCCTGAAAATGAAAGAAACAAAAAACATAAAGGAGTATTCAAATAGACTTCTTGCTATAGTCAATAAAATCAGGTTAATTGGTAAAGAATTACCTAACAAAATAATTATGGAGAAGGTGTTGGTGAGTCTACTAGAAAGGTTCGAAGCCAAGATATCATCCCTTGAAGAATAAAGAGATCTTACTTAGATTATCTTGATTGAACTAGTCAAATCTGTGCACGCATAAGAGCAAAGAAGGGCTATTAGAAAAAAAAGAAGTGACAGAAGGAGCCTTTCAAGCAAAAGATAAAAATCAAACTTATATAGCAGGCAAAGGCAAGCAAACTTAGAGGAGGAAAACTAAGAAGGAAGTTGAAAGAAACAAAGATGGAGGAAAAGAAAAGTAAATATCCTCCATGTCCGCACCATAAGAAGACTTCATATATCCAAAAAGATTATTGGTTCAGACTTGATATTTAATGCAGATCATACAATCAACTGGGTTATATGGAAAAGGTGTGCAAGTACAAGCAATAAAGAGGACAACATGCACAAATAGCTTATCAACAAAAAGGGAAGCAACTATTTATGGTGACTTGCTTCATTAGCTGTTGTTTTTTTTTTTTTTTTGGCAAAATTGCCAATCCCACATTGCTTAGTTATTAAGAGGAGGGGAAAGTTTTTGGTTATAAATAGACTTCTCCCCTCCCTTAGTTAATCATCCTAAAATTGCCCTCTCTCATATATTGGCAATTAATCTTTTTCTTTCTCTCTCTCTTTTGTAATATTTTCTTAATTAGTGGAATATTATTTTAGTAGTGTCTAAGGATGTAGGCATAATTGGCCAAACCTCGTTAAATTTTCGTGTTCTCTTTTATGTCTATTTAGTAGCTATTGTCAGGTATAGTTGTTGTTAATTATTTTGCTATTAAAATTACTTGTCTTGATAGATTCTGTTTAAGGAGGGTGGTTTTTAAGGAGGCATCTTGACCCCATGACTCTTTCTTAAGAATCTACCTTTGGGTGATTTTTAGTACAATCATTTTCACTCTAGTCACCTGTGCAATAGTTCTCAAGGTGAATTTATTATTGGTGGAAAGTAACCCGAATTTCACAAAATTAATGACACTAAACGCTGCACCAATTTTTATTGAGCTCAACTCAGGAGCCAACTTAATATGCTCATCCATTTCAAGATTATCAAATTCATTTAGCTGTTCTAAAGCATCGGTCCTTTCATATATTTACTTTTTACTTTTTAATGCAGCTGCATTTGCAACAACTAAAGCTGGTAGACCTGCACATCATCTTTTTACTTCAATAGTTACAGGTTGTATATTGGGATCTTCCACAATACCAGCCTTATTCTGAAAGAGATGCCATGCATCTTCATCCTCTAAAACATTTATCTTGAGCTTAAAATCCCTCTCTACACACATATTGGACAATACATTTAGATTTCTTGATATCATCAATATTTTGCAATCTTTATCACCATTACCATAAGGGATTCATATCTCCTCCAGTCTGATTCCTTCCCAAACGTCATAAAGAATGATGAGAATTTTCTTTTCTTGTTTCAATCGCATGTGTAATCGAGCTGCTCTTACTTCTGCAGACTCAACATCTAATATTTGAAATCTATCCAATCTACAATCTCTTGTTGAATTCTTTTTTGGTCTACTTTCTGGGTTACAGGTACTAGGACAACCTATTTGAAAATCCCCTCCTGCATCACTTGTTAAGCAATCCTTTTTACAAGTGTGGTCTTACCAATACCAGCCATCCCGTATAACCCAATCAAATTGGCATCAGGATCCTTCTTCAATGCTTTGAAAATTTTTCTTAGAACTCGTGTTCTTGATTCAGATACCTGAAAATCTTTAGCAGGCCCCATACCCTACAAAGCTGCGTGGTAAGAAATTCTTTCAAAGTGGCCTTTTCCTCGGACTCTAACAAGAACTGGTGTCTCCTCTTTTGCTCTTCTGCTTAACTAGTAGCGTGTCTTGAAATTAGGGCAGAATCCTATGAAGCAACCCTTGTTGGCTGTGTTATTGTCATGAAGAATTTTATCTGCATCTTTATTCACATCATCCACACTTGTTTGCCATTTTTTGACGGTTTCTTCAATTTCTTCCCCATTTCTTCTAGCCTCATCTATTCGATGCTACAGGCTTAGTCTCTCAGCTTGATATGCAAGGTCTTGGATGTTGCTATTGTAGCTCCATACATATCCAAATTGGTGCCAAATCAAATCCACCAGCTGATCCTTAACTTTGGATTCAACCGTGTCAATGGCAGTTTGCATTTCCTACCTCCTTTTGAAATGTGAAAAAGATGATCAGTGCTGCAAAAGTTGGAAGAAAATTTGGCTAACTGAGAAAGCTAGTAGACTATATAAAATGAAATGGGTATGAAAAAAAATCTAATAATTTTCATTTCTGACTAAATCAACGGCAAATGATTAATACCCATTCCAATAATTTAGTATAAAGATAGCAGCACTTACAACTCATCTGTTCAAAAAAATATATGTTGTCAATGTTCTTTCTTTATCATAAAAATTGGCAAGACATAAACAAAAATTTTATGAAAACTCAATATAAGCAACTGGCCATATGGACAATTAGACAAAACTCATTTAGCTGCTGGAATGGGACAATTTATGCTTCATGGGATTTTAAGTGAAGATTATGTTTGTTTTGTTGGGGATATTTTATGCATATGATGTCCTGGTTTTTTATAGGCATATGACGTAGCAGAAGGAGTGAAAGATAACTATTAACAACTGTAAATCGCTAATCTTTTACACTAACAAGGTATAGGCATCAAAATTTGACGAATTTTGGAAAATTTGAAGAAAAATTCAATTCTATTAATAATATGATATAAAAAAGCCAAAACAATATCTCTTAAATAGAAACCCTAAAAAAAATCATAAGCAAACTAGAAAATAGGAGTTCTATTCTAAATAAACTAAGAAATAAGAGTTCAAACGTAACCAAACTAGGAAATAAGACTTTTAAGGCAATTAAAATACAAATTTACATTTTTAATAGCCTAAACATTCGAATTTGCCCTAAAAGAAATGGGCTTTACAAGCAAAGCTTGTGACTTTGAATCATTGGTCCGTTTCCGATCAAACTAGCCTTTGGAATCACCAAAATTCGAAACTCCAAAGTTACAGTTATTTACAAAACTGCCACTGCAACAATTTTTGAAATATGTCTAGAAATCTAATTGCTTGTTCTTCTATGACTCTATCCACATCATTCTCCCTAGGGTGGATAGAATTCGTCCATGAATCTGAATCGTCAAATGAATCACCTGCATAAGGAATTATATGCTTAACATTAAAAACATCCGCAGTTCGAATGTGACTAGGCAGCTTCAAACGGTAGGCATTAGGATTGATCTTCTCAATAATTTTAACCGGTCCAATCTTCTTGGCAGATAACTTATTATAATCACCTGCAGGAAATCTCTCCTTAGTAAGAACTGCCCACACATAATCCCCCACGTCAAACTCGACATACCGCCTCTTTCTATCAGCAGCCTGCTTATATTTGGAAGCAGCTTTGGCTAAATTTTCATGGACAGCCCTATAAACATCCTGTAATCCACTAGCAAAATTCTCTGCCTTGCCATGAACTCTCGTTCTATCTGGAAGAGGAATCAAATCCAGCGGCCCTCGTGGTACAACAGAATACACCACTGCAAAAGGACTAAAATCAGTACTCTGATTGATCGTATGATTATGAGCGAACTCTGCTTGGCATAACTTATGGTCCCAGCTCTTCACATGCTCACCTACTAAGCACCTCAATAAATTACCTAAAGATCGATTCACCACCTCAGTTTGCCCATCTGTTTGTGGATGATAAGCATTGCTGAAATTAAGCTGCGCGTTCACCATCTTCCATAAACTTCGCCAAAAATGACTAAGAAACCTGGTATCTCAATCAGACACAATAGATATAGGCAATCCATACAATCTATAATCCTTTTGAAAGAACAATTGAGCCACACGAACAATATTTGTGGTTTTCTTACATGGAATAAAGTGTACCATCTTAGAAAATCGATCAACTACCACAAATATAGAATCATTACCTCGCTGTGTGCATGGTAATCCTAGCATAAAATCCATGCTAAGCTCCACCCAAGGCTGTAAAGGAATCGGCAATGGCATATACAAACCCGTATTAGATGTTTTCCCTTTAGAAATATGGCAAATGCGACATCTCTGCAATAACTTTTCAACTTCCCTGTGAATAGTAGGCCAAAAATACTTAGCCTACACCAATTGCACAGTCCTGTCTTGCCCTACATGCCCTTCACTATGCAACTGTTTAATAATTTGCAGCCGCAAACTACAATCTGGAATGCATAGCTGGTTACCCTTAAACAGAAATCCATCATGCAATAAGAAATCTGTTCTTTCACCTGCTTTAACCTTAGCCACAATAGTAGATAAATATGGGTTAGTTTCAAATAATTCTACAAATGAGTTAAAACCAGGAACCTCAATGGACATTTTAGTCAACAGAGTCTTTCGCCTACTCAACGCATCAGCCACTCTGTTGGTAACACCTGACTTACGCTTGACCAAAAAAGTAAACCTCTGAAGATTAGCAACCCAATTTACATGCCTAGCAGAAATCTTATCTTGCCAGTGTAAATGTTTCAACGCCTCATGATCTGTATACAAGATAAACTCCTGCTAAAATAAATAATGATGCCAATGCTTAATAGCCTAAACCATAGCATAGAATTCGACATCATAAGTGTTATAACGCAATCTGGGCCCTGACAATTTCTCACTGAAATATGCCACTGGTTTGCTATTTTGACTCAAAACAGCCCTAATTCCCACCTTAGAAGCATTTGAATGCAATTTAAAAGGCTGATGAAAATCAGGAAACATTAAAATAGGAGCTGTAGTAAGGCATAATTTAATAAACTCGAACACCGTTTCTGCCTCATCTGTCCATATGAACTTTCCCACCTGCCTCATGCAATCAGTAATAGGAATACTGCTAAAATGAGGAATAAAACACATATAGAATGATGCCAATCCATGGAAACTGCTCACCTCAATAATGGTAGTAGGTCTTGGCCAATGTTTAACAGCCTTGGACTCATCCACCTGCAAACCCTTACCCGACACAACATACCCAAGAAACAACACACTGGCAGTAAAGAAAACACACTTCTTAAGGGTAGCATAGAATTTTTTCCTACGCAACACAGTAAGGACCTCTCGCAACTGACTAAGGTGTTCATCTGGGTTAGCACTATAAACCAAAATATCATCAAAATACACCACAACACACTGACCAATGAAAGGCCTCAAAATCTGGTTCATAACACGCATAAAAGTGCTTGGTACGTTTGATAACTAGCCACTCATTAAACCCTTCCCTTATCTTGAAGGTTGTTTTCCACTCATCCCCAGCTCGAATCCGAATTTGATGATAGCCACTCTTCAAATCCAATTTAGTAAAAATTGTGGCCCGACTAAGCTGATCAAGTAAGTCATCCAATCTAGGAATAGGAAAATGATACTTGACAGTTATTTTGTTAATGGCCTGACTATCAACGCACATTCGCCTAGAACCATCCTTCTTTAGTGTCAGAAGGGCTGGTACCGCATAAGGACTCAAGCTTTCACGAACATATCCCTTAGCCAGCAACTCTTCCACTTGCCTCCTCAACTCTTCATGCTCACTAGGACACATCCTATAGTGTGGTCGATTCGGCAATGCTACACCTAGTTCAAGATCAATCTGATGTTGGATATCTTACATGGGAGGTAACCCTTCAGGCAATTCCTTTGGAAATACATCACTGAATTTTTCCAGGAGTGGTAAGACTGCATCAGAAACCACTTTCTCTTTGTCCACCCACTTTCCAAATAGGACATAAACAACTTCAGATTTCTGCACTTCCCTGTCAAACTACGCCAAGGTTAATAAATTAACACAACCCTTGCTGCCTTCCTACATCTGCTTGGACTGATCATGATCCTTATTAGGCACTAACACAATCTTCACACCTTCAAACATAAAATTGTAAGTGTTAGTCTTCCCGTTATGAGTCACATCTCGATCAAACTGCTAAGGCCGTGCCAACAACAAATGACATGCATCCATGGCTATCACATCACACTAAACCTCATCCTTGTATTTTGCCCTGATAGAAAAGGAAATCAAGGCACGCTTTGACACTGTTACCTCACCCCCTTGTTTTAACCATGCCAACTTATAAGGCTTAGGATGCTTTTCAGTCTGAATTCCCAATTTTTGGACCGCCTCTGCTACAATTATATTCTCACAACTACCTCCATCAATCACAAATCTGTAAATTTTACCCTTGATAGTGCATGTAGACTGGAAAATATTATTTCGCAACCACTCATCATTAGCAGCTCTAGGTGGTAGGCAGGACCTCCGTACTACCAAAGCAGCCCCTACATCACCAGTCACGACCTCCTCATCAACATCATCTGTATCAAATACCGGATCACTTATTAAGTCAGTGACCTCTTCATCATCCTCATATTGTTCATCTACCTCAACAAACATTACTTTTTTCCCCTCTTTTTGCACTCAGACTGCCTGTGACCCACTTCTCCACACGCAAAGCATTTAATCTCACTACTCGAACTCAAACCAGCCTTTTGTGCAGTGGTTGGTACTACTCCTGGATTAGTCGCAACAACTCCTTGGGTCATTTTGCCACCCACACGACTCACAGCACCACTGCCACCTGCTCTCCCATATCCAGACATTTGTATAAAACCACCTGGTCGCCTCTTTTCGATTTGCAAAGCCCGTTGGTGCGCCACAGAAATAGACATAGGATCAAACATGTTTACTGTCTTTGCAATCTGCTCTCTTAAACCCCCAATATATCGAGCAACCAATTGGTCCTCCATTTCATACACCTCATTATGCGCAATCAGCTGGTAAAATTCAGTTGTATAATTATCAACTGAATGGTTCCCTTGCCTCAAATTCTGCAACCTCTAGTACATTAAACGCTGAAAATTAAAAGGCAAAAACGTGGCACGCATCTGTTTCTTCATCTTCTCCCAAGTCATGATTTTTGAATTTCCCAACCGAACTCGAGTCTGTTTAGTTTGCTGCCACCAAGCCATCGCCCTAACTTGAAATCTGGTTGCCACCAATGGTACTCGTTGAGCCTCTGGCACCCCTTTAAACTCTAAGATCTCCTCCACCGTAGCCAACCAGTCAAGGAATTCTTCTGGTTTTAACGAACCACGAAATTCAGGGATCTCAGTTCGCATACCTGCCTCCCATCACCTCCTATTATCATTCTCATCATGCTGAAGAGGACGTCTACACGGCACATCATAATAACCTTGACCATAGTCACCTTCGTCATCGTTTCCTTCAGCAAAAGGATTCCTCAGGTCGTCAGCATTAGGGACTTGTCGCTGGTTTGGCTGGCCCCTATTTTGATTGACTAACAACTCAGTCATCGTCTCCGTGAGCTATTCCACAATATTTTCAATCTGTTGATCCATTTGCTCCATTCGCTATTCAAACCGCTACTCAAAGCGACGTTGGTCATTACGCTCATAAACTTCTTCTACACATTGTTGGGGTTGTTGTTGCTGTCTTCTGCGAGACATCTTTGTCTTGTCCGAGGAGCACAACTTTGATACCAACTGATATAGCAGAAGGAGTGAAAGATAACTATTAATGACTGTAAATCGCTAATCTTCTACACCAACAAGGTATAGGCATCAAAATTCGACGAATTTTGAAAAATTAGAAGAAAATTCGAATTCTATTGATAATATGATATATAAAAGCCAAAACAATATCTCTTAAATAGAAACCCTAAAACAAATCCTAAACAAACTAGAAAATAGGAGTTCTATTCTAAATAAACTAAGAAATAAGAGTTCAAATGTAACCAAACTAGGAAATAAGACTTTTAAGGCAATTAAAACACAAATTTGCCTTTTTTAAGGCCTAAACATTCGAATTTGCCCTAAAAGCAATGCGCTTCACAAGCAAAGCTTGTGATTTTGAATCGTTGGTCCGTTTACGATCAAACTAGCTTTGGAATCACCAAAATTCGAAATTCCAAAATTGCAGTTATTTACGAAACTGCCATTGCTACAATTTTTAAAATTTGTCTAGAAATCTAATTGCTTGTTCTTCTATGACTCTATCCACATCAGCATATAAGATTTAATAATTTTAAATTACATTAACTGTTTTTTCATATATAATACTTGAATTCCAAAATTATACATAAAAAATTTTAATTTATTATCATTTGAACTAATATATAATGATAAATTTATATTTTGTTAAAATAATTAAACTAACATTATTTATTTATTTTACAGAATATGTGGGTCAATATCTAATTTATTGATCATTTGTAGAATATGTGGGTCAATATCTAATTTTTTTTTTTTTAATGTAGATGGTTAATTCACATTGTAGAAATGCTATTAGGAAGTAGGAGAATCAGAAAATGAACATTATTGTTTAAAACTTGACAACAATTGGGGAGGTTGCTCTGGTGTATAATTTTATTTATTAATTTATTTACTTGATCAGTCATGACCGCATGAGCGAAGCCTCATTATCTGATCCAAGCCAATTAGTGCCGATTTGCTGGTAATTTATTTCTTATGCTTCATTTTAACAGCTAAGAGATAACCTGATGACAATAAAGCTTATTGCTGGCCATGAAACAACAGCTGCTGTTCTGATTTAGGCTATCTTCCTTCTTACTCAGTTATATGGTACTTTATAATCAAAGTTACTCAAATGATTCTATGTGTGAGCATAGTGATTTTTTTTTTTTTTTTGTTCTTTTTGGTCAAATTTGTAAGTATAATTTGCTGATTTGATAAATGCTCTTTTTATTGTCTTTCTGCTAATGATTTGTTGATTTATTTCATTTTTAATGTGGGTTTGTGATTTATATGTTGTTATTATAACAAGTTTTCATTACCCATTTCAGGGTTATTAATTTTTGTT
>CATIWM010183824.1:0-14502 GCA_949671775.1 Mallotus repandus
CTGAAGGTATATGTTGTCTTGTTCCTTCATCATCTTGCTTTTTTTATTTCTCCTTTTCTATTTTTACTTGGCTATGTCTCAGTGTTTGTGTTTTATCATATGTTTTGGGTGTTTTCTTTGGATTTATAGTGTGTGATGGTTTGTGTTATATGTTGGTGATGTCTGTTTCCGATGTAAATACATTGTCTGTGGGTGTTGGCAGTGGGGGGAGTGGCTTATCGATTGCGCAATCGCTAGGAAATGAACCGGTGATTGTTTCTAATATTAAGGGTGAATCTGGTGATTCGAGGGTGCCTCATGGTCCTGGAGTTTCTTCTCCCCTCCGGTGTCGCACTCCTGCCACTACAAAGTCTGAGGAAGGGCGGCCAGTTGAGGTGAAAATCGAAGGGACTGATGTTAGTTTACCGATGGTACCCATAGTACCCTCTTACTTGACTTTAGCCAATTTGGCTAAAATAAAGGAGAAGTATAACATTCCTTCAAGTTATAAGTTGTCCATTCCTTGGGGTTTGCGGGCAAATTCATTGGTGGGGACTAATTAGCTTGTGATTTATGAGGATTCCTTATGATCGGGGCTGCGATTCCCCTTGGATCCCATTATTGTGACTTTCCTATGGATGTATGGGATTCCTCTTAGCCAATTTACACTGAATGGGTGGATGTTGGTGATCAACTTTCTATTTTTTGGTTGGAGTAGAGCCAAATTTGAGCGTATTTCAATACCTCTTCATGTTCAGCAAAAAAAAGGAATTTTGGCATCTTACTGGGCATCCTGGTAGAGCGCTTTTAGAGGGTTTGCCTAAACTTAGAAAATTATGGATGAAGAGTTTTTTCATGGTGACTAACCCTTCTGGCTGGGGTGATGTTCCTTGGGTTTGGGTAGAGGATATGTTTAGGGGGAATAGTAGGATTGACCTTTCTGAGGAGGAGGAAGGGGTCCTTAATGCTCTTGTAGTTAAGGCCCAGGGACACTGCTTTAATTGTATTACCTTGATTAATCATATGAATGGTCTATTCTATGGGGTGCTTTTGTTAATTACTGTTTGATTTGTGCATTGACTGACCATTGCATCATTGACCATTTCCAGGAATAAGTTTAAAGGAGTTATTGAAGGCTCGGTGAGAGAGAGGAGCAACTCCCCCAAAGTTGTGCCCTCTACTTTCGCTGGGGAATTTGTAGATACCCCTGATGTTTTTACTGAGCTTGAGGTAGGGAAAATCCCTGTTAGCTCTGATTCCCCTTCTTGGTTTAGATCCCCTACATCTCCCTCGAAGAAACGGACCCACCTTGAGGTGGTTCCGTCTTCTTCACCGAAGTCGGATGAGTCAAGTGACGTGTCTGGTAGGGGTCACTTGTCCGAGGCTATAAGAGAGCTTCATGCTCGTCTTGAAAAGAAGCATCAAAAGTAAGGCCCAGTGTCGATTCGTTTTATTGGCATTTCCTCAGATTTGGCGAAGGCTTGCCAATTTCCTGGGGATCAGGACCTTCGTAAGGCCAGTTCCAGCGAGTTAGACCTTGGGAGGTTTGCGTGCATGGCTACTTTCCCTGTGAGTTTTCATTTCATGGTCACCTTTAGCTGTTTTGTGATGCCATCTTTCTTTATGTGTATTTCTTGCTTGTTCTTGATAGTAACTTGAGCTTTCTTTGCTGGTGGATGAAAAGTTTATCAGCCTTCATAAGGATCTGATGAATTGGTAATTTAGGGTTGCCGGGGCGATCTTGGAGTTGGTTCATCTTCAAAAGCAACATGCACAAGACCTCTCTGATGCAGTTAAGGAGGATCAAGAGAGGATTCTTGCCATGGAGAAATAATTGGAGGAGGAGAGAAGTTATCTTCGGGCTGAGAAGAAGGAATACCAAGGTCTGATCCAGGAGCACTAAAAGCTGAAGCAATTTATTGATGATTCCATAGAGGTCAACCTGAATGTTGTTGATGATCTTAAAGCCCAAATTCAGAATATCATCGAAGAGTCTTTTACTTTGCTCAAGGGGGCCAAGACGTGAATTTCCTAAGAGCTTAAGAGCCGCTATTGTAGACGACGGGGTTTTGCGCATACCCAAGTTTATTGAAACTGCGACACTGTTTGAGCTCAGAGCTCTAGGGAACACACTAACCACTGTCACAAAGACATGGCGTGGAGATGAGGAGTCGCCACCCAGGGTAATAACTGGGACAAATCGAAAGTGGTGGTAACTCAATTTTCTAATACAAGCTAGCACCACAACCAGAAATTCTGGATACGGAATACTAACTTCTTTTAGTCTTGTGTTCATTTAGATTTATTTTATTAAGTACTATCTTATTCCCTAATTACATGCAATTTCATTAAACCCTAATTGAACATCTATCTAACCCTAAGGCAACCAATCCATGAAAAAGCACATAAGAAATGCATTCAAGTCGTAACGTCCCTAAATCTAAACTACATTTGATTTTAATTTTAAGTTAACTAAATCAACATATTTTTATTTATAAGTGAAATGGAACTAAAAGTGGGCCTACATTTTGATGATTAGTGAGCCTAAATTTATTTATTTTAATTCTAAAGAAAATGGGCCTAAGTCTATTTAAATTTTTAAAAAAATGAATTAGTGGGCTTAATTCTAATTAATTTTAATTAAATGAAATGATCCTAAGTCTATAAATTATGAAGATGACTTTATTAATGGGCTGAGCTAAGTCTATGTTAATTTTATTTAACTAAAAATGGGCTTAAAATCTAAATTAACATAATGGGCCTAAATTAATTTTAAAGTTAATTAAACCTAATTTTAATTTTAAAAGCCTATTTTATTAGTGAGTTAGACCTATACACGGGCTTGGAGCCCAAAATGAATAAAAATAACAAACAAGCCCAAAATAAAAATAACAAATCAAAAACAAATATTCTGTGATATTTCTAACCCTAATTTGAATTACATACAACCTAAATTACTCTAAGGCCACCATTGATTTTAATTAAAATTTACCAAATAAACCTAATTTACTAATTGATTTTAAAATACAGAAAATTAAAATTCCACTATTTTCCCTCTACTTACAATAATAATTACATGCCCAAAAATCAAAAATAAATACACAACGCAATTAACACTAAAACACAGAAAATAAAATAAACCTAAAACTACGTTATTTTAACATGGATTAATCCATGGCATTCCATGGACCTTCATGGATCTAATCCGTTTAATCCCATCTTCATGGTATAGAATGTTTCCACCACCATAATGAAAGAAACAAAAGAAAAAAAAATCAAAAACTGATTAGAATAAACATAAAAAAAATAAATAATAAAAAAATGAAAATAAATAAAGTAAAAGAAAAGGATCAAAGGCAGAGATGCAATATTGATTAGCTCATCAGAGAATTTGTTTGATTCACCGTTTGAATAGATTTGCTATATTGATGTTCTCAGTTCTAGGCTTTGTTTGATCTTCCAAAAGAAAACTTTAATTCCGGTAAAAAAAGAGATTTTTCTTTTCAAATGAAGTTCATGCAAAGCTTTGAGGAAAGAAAACTTTTTTTGTTTTGTTTCTCTGTTTCTCTCTCGTTCTCTTTTTTTTTTCTTTTTTTCTCCATTCTCCCGTCTTTTTTTTTTCTTCTGAAAAGAAAAGTAAATATATATACACGATCCTATAACCTTAATCTTGATTACAGGATAAAAATAAAATAAAATAAAATAAAATAAAATTTTTTATTCATCATTTATTTGATAAATATGTATTTATCAATAACATATTTATCAAATAAATAAAATAATAACCAATCAAATTTAAGAAAAATAAATAAAAAATTACCAAAAAATGAATTTTCATGAGACCGAAATTGTGGAATTCCGGTCGAAAATCTGGAATTTCGGTCGAAAATCTGGATTTCCGGTCGGAAATCTGGAAGTTCAAATACTAGAGACCTATTTGCAACAAATTTTCATTATCGGAGTCCTCTTTCGCATCCATACTCTAATCATCCCGAAATTGGGTGCTTACAGTGACAGAGTAGGTTCTGGTCAATCTGAGGAGGTAAATGATTTGTAGTGGTTTTGGTTCTCTTGGTTATAAGAGGTTCTTTTGCTGGAGTCTTTGGAAGACCTTGGATAGTGGGAGGTTGAAGTTGGAAAACCTTAAGGTGGTTTGTTGCTGACATTGATAGATGGTGGATTAAAAGTGTTTGCTCGAACTTGGTTTATCTCAGCGGTTCTAGTGAAGGTGTTTTGGTTTTGGTTGTTGGTTTGAGTGTTTCGATGAAAACTGTTTTGGGTTGTTGGGTTTCCTTATCTTCAATTCTGATTCCAGCTTGATGAAATGCTCTGAAATCTGGATAGTGGGCAAAGATCATCTGTTTTCTGAAATGGAGAAGTGATCCCTTGATTATCAACTCCATCTGCTCATCCTCTAGAGGACAGTTTCTCATTTTGACAACTTTAGCTCGCCATCTTTCAACATAGTAAGAGAAAGATTCACTAGACTTCTATTTTGTAGTTTCCATATCTCTGCGGGTTATAACCAACTGAGTGTTGTATTCATACTGCTTGATGAATTTCTGAGTCAATAGCAACTAGTCACTTTTGATTTTATCCTCAAGGTAAAAGAATCATGCCCTTATTCCTTCCTCTAGTGATGTGAAGAAAAATCAGACAATCTATGATTTTGTAAGCTTGGTAGCAGCCATGAAGGTGGTGTATTGCCTTAGATGAACCCTTGGGTCCCTAGTTTCATCAAACTTGGCAAAGTTTACAACTTGAAATCATTAGGAAGTGGTTCATCTTTGAACAGAGCTAAATCAGTGAAGCTTTTGGACTCATGAGGCTCCTTATCCTTGAAGGCAAATTCCAGCTAAGCCATCTTGTTCGCTAGTAGTTTGACCTCTCCTACTGATTTAGGTTTGGTCAAGTCAGCAATCTTAGCAGCCTGTTGCTGTGGTGTTTTAAAGGCACAACAATACTCATCATCTTCTTTAATCCGTACAGGAGTATGAAGGACACCCTTTCCTCTGTCTGGTCATGGGTGGACAAATGCAAATGCTTCATTTATGGGAGTAGTAGCATGATTTCCCTTTTGGGAGTTTCTGGTTGGAATATTAGTGGCTTTGATTTGGGCTTGGAGGATTTCTGCTATGGTGCCATCAGTAAGCAATTTATGAATCCCCTCTTTCAGTTTATCCTCGAATTATTGACATGAAGTGTTTTCTGAATCACCCATGTTGAGATCTCTTTTACCGCACATTAGTGAGATAGAATAAATAAATGATGAATGATGTATGCATGAGATGCGCCTACAAAAGAATACGATTAGCATGTATGCATGATGTGCTCATGCATAGTTTAATTGTGATGGATGCAGATGGCTATAAAAAGACATGGTTAGTATATATTGCCTATATATATGTCATGTATGCATGATTTATGTAATGGATTGTTAGCTTTTCCTGCACAAGGAACAAACTAATTATAAGCAAGAGGTTATTGAATGTGAGGACCAGATCTCTCACTTCCAACCTTATTGCTCCACGAGGTTATTGAATCTCTTTCCTAGGTGGGTTTTGACCCGATAGTTAGCAGGGGACTATAGTTCCACTCTCAAACTAGGCTGTTTCAATTTATTTTGATGAGAATCAAGATGTAAACTAAGAAAAGATGCTCAAATGCACTCGAGGTAAACATATAATGTCAATGTGAGGACCAGTCGTTGGGTCACAAATGGCATTTATAGTCCTTACACGCCCGTGTGTGTAGGGGATATAGTCAATAAGAGCAGTCTAGTTTTGTGTCCCCACATTGATATTCGATACGTTTACCAAGAGGTATGAAAGTATTGTTCGATAGTTTATGATTTGATTCTTTCAACACAAATGTCTACAATTTAGTTGAATTCCTGACCCATCTATTTGATCTGATAAGGACAAATGGACGATGCTTATAGGTTCCGTCATCGAAAGATGTCACTATTCACTAGTTCTCATAGGCTATTCATACTAAGGTGAATGATTCTTATCATTCCTTGCACATCGGGCTTATGTAAGGTAAACAAGGATCACACAGTCTAAGTGTGAGCAGTCTATGAGAACGGACATAATGACGCCAATCGATGATGGAAACTAGGAGTGTCATAGCATTTATGAATATCAGGTCAAACAGACAACATCAAGGCTAGCATGCAAAGCTTGGTGGGAACATAGTGGAGATTTCTATTAGTTTATTTAAATAGGCTGAGTTGAGGGTGTAAGGCTAAGAGCTCCTTTAGCGAGACGCCCCCTTATGACTAGGGTTACAAACTCCGGTCAGTGAGTCTAGCATTCTTTTTATAACTTATGTCACCCCCCTTAAGGACTTACATAATAGACTTTGGTCAGATAAGTTCGGCAAAACCACGAGTAAAGGCTAAAGGTGACAAATCCAAACCGGTCACCCTATGAGTCATGTTGAACCATAGTGGATCACTTTTCGTCATTGTCGATTGATAGGGACCAAGGGTGCATGTGTGATTGTGTAGTGTAAATGCAATGGTAAAGGGCTCCACATGATTGAGTATTAAGTAATGAGAAATAATCATTTTTGAATTAATCTCTCTAACCAGAGTCCCCAATGGAGTCTTTACTTTGAGCGACCTTTTCCATTTTTGTTTAAATGGAGTGATTCTAAGGGACATGGCAACTTTGCCGAATAGGACATCCATTTCATTTACAGGACAAGGACAAATGTTTGGTCTTAGGGGGATGCAAGATGCTTTTGTGTTTGGAGTCACCACCTGGTTTTTAGAAAACAAGGAAAAAAGGGAATGGACGACATTGGGTCACTCAACGAGTATTGTCCCTAGCAGAGATTCTAAGCCAGGGAGATCTCATCTACTTTTTGACTATTTCTCATTTTAATACTCAATATATGGCTACCACATCACCCTAGTTTTAGTAATGACAGTTGGTATAAATGCATTCACACAAGCACATCGATAATAAAGGAAAGTACGAGAAATTCAATATAATTATTTACAAGGCTTTCCTAGTAAATATATAAGAAAGAGAAAAAGTGGGGAAATGTAAATCTAGTTCTGATCTAGAATACACCTGCAAAACAAAGGTTAACACAACTATGTGCAATTCCATCTATTCGTCCACTCAGACAATATATAAGCACAATGAAGATGATTGATGCATCATGAATGATTAAACAAATGCACGTATTTTATGCTTTAGCAAGAATTATTATAAAGCATTTCTAAATGATAAGATAAACACTAAATAATGATGATTGCATCACAACAATTTTTTAAATGCTAGCGACGATAAAAGTAAAATGCAAAATAGTAAAATAAACGTGCAAAAATGACTATTTGGTCCTCAGATTCAACTGAGCTTGTTTTTGAGCTTTCGAAGCTTTAGCTTTGTGGGATTTTCAAGCTTTCCTTGTTGAGAGGTTGAAAATGACGTGTGTAATGCAAATTCGTATAAGTTTGAAGCGTGCTTTGACAAAGATGAGGGTGGGTTTGGTGCAAAAGTGGTATAAAAATCCTATAAAAAATGTAGAAGGTGGGCTAAAAGTGTGTGGATTGGGGCTCCTAAGCCTTCAATTTGATAGTGTTTCAATGTATGTGCGCTCTCTTTTTTTTGGCTCTTGCCTTTTTTCCTCTTCTTTTTGGCTTTTGTTGGTGATTCTTAGGTTCTAGCCATGTTAAAATAGGAGGTAGAGACCCCTATTGATAGAGAAAAATGCCTAGAAATGTGTGAAAGTTAGGGAAAAGGCACATGATCACACCTCTAGTGCGCGTGATCACGAGCTCTTGCACACGTCATGTGGCCTTCCCGGGCTTCGATCGCTCTATTTTGGGGGTATTTTTCAGGATTTTTGGATGTCCCTGACGTGTTTCTGAGGTTATTTTTGTCAAAATCAGCTTCTATTTTCACATGTGAGCAAATTGTGTTTGGGCGTGATCACATGCTATAAATTCGCTCACACGCTACTTCTCGGGATTATGCGCACTATTCTAGGGTCATTTTTGAAAGTTTTAAGGGCTTATGGACATGTTTCCAAAGTTTGTTTTGTCAAAATAGACTTCTAATTTTCATGAAGTTGAACTCTGGTCTAATAGGATGAACACCGGTATGATGAGTTGCATGTTTTTAGCGACGATTGCTTGGCATGAGCTACTCATCATTTAGATAATTCATAAAATCGGGGTACAACTTAGTGATTTTATAGCCAGTTTTGCTCGATTCAAGCTTTTCGAATTCACAGCATGCTTTAGAGGTGGTACGAATGAACAGACACTTGTCATGTTCGGAGAGATGTTTTCATCACTGGACCTTTTATGAACAGTCAAAATTTGATGTATGATAGGTATTATGACTACCTCTTCAGGTATCCATGTAATAGAAATTAATTTATCTACTTCCGATTCTTGGGTATTAGATACTGGATTAGGATCTCACATTTGTACTAATGTGCAGGGTCTAAAAAGGAGTAGATCATTGGCTAGAGGCGAAGTGGACTATGAGTTGGCAATGGAGCAAGAGTTGCCGCCTTAGCTGTAGGGACCTATGAGTTAACTTTTCCTAGTGGACTTATTTTAAATTTGAAAAATTGTTATTATATGCCTACTATGTGTAGGAATATTATTTTTGTTTCTTGTTTGGACAAGAAAGGTTTTGAATTTATTATTAGGAATAATAAATGGAACATTTATATGATAACATTTTATAAGGATATGCTCCACGCACTAGTGGTCTTTATGTTCTAAATGTTAAAGACACTAATGACAAGTCAATCTATAACATTGATGCAAAGAAGTTTAAATCTAATGATTTAAATACTACATATCTCTGGCATTGTCGTTTATGCCATATAAATGAGAAACAAAGTTCAAAGCTTCACCAAATTGGGCTTTGAATTCATTTGATTATGAATCATTTGAAACTTGTGAATCTTGTTTACTTGGAAAAATGACTAAAACACCTTTTACTGGATGAAATGAGAGGGCTAATGACTTATTGGGCCTTATACATTTTAATGTATGTGGACCATTAAGCTCAACTGCTAGAGGAGGTTTTCAGTACTTCATTACTTTCATAGATGATTTCAGTAGATATGGCTTTGTCTATCTAATGAAATATAAATCTGAATCTTTTGAAAAGTTCAAAGTTTTCAAGAATGAAGTACAAAATCAACTTTGTAAAAATATTAAAACACTAAGATCTAATTAAGGTGGCAAATATTTGAGCCAAGAGTTCATAGATCATCTAAAAGATTATGGGATCATTTCACAACTAACTCCACCAGGAACACCACAATGGAATGGTGTGTCTGAATGGAGAAATTTGACCTTAATGGATATGGTTCAATCAATGATGAGTTAATATGATCTTCCAATCTCTTTTTGGAGATATGCTTTATAAATTGATGCATTCATTTTTAATAGAATTCCATCAAAGGCACTTGAAAAGACACCATTGAGACGTGGATTAGAAAAACTCCCAGTTTGTCTTTTCTTAAGATTTTGGGATGTGAAGCTTATGTGAAGCATCAAATCTCAGATAAACTAGCACTTAAATCTAACAAATGCCTTTTTGTGGGATATCCTAAAGAAACTAAAGGATATTACTTCTACAATAATTCTGAGAACAAAGTGTTTATTGCTCGGAATGGTGTATTTTTGGAAAGAGAATTTATTTCCAAAGGAACTAGTGGGAGCATAGTAAAACTTGAAGAAATTCAAGACCCATAAAATAGCATTGTACTAAGCATGGAACCATAGCTGGATCAACAAGTAATTATTGAACCTGCACAAGTACCACAAGGCCTAAGGAGGTATAGTAAGACATGTCAAATCCCTATAAGATATGGATTTCTCAGAACTGATGATAATGATGTGTCGATTATGGATCAAAGTAAGCCCATAACCTATAAAGAGGCCATAAATAGTCCTAACACTAAGAAGTGGCTTGAAGCCACGAAATCAGAAATGCAATCCATGTATCATAATCAAGTATGGACCTTGATTGACCTGATTGATGGTTTAAAAACCATTGGATGCAAATGGGTCTTTAAAAAGAATGTTGACATGGATGGCAATGTGCATACCTTTAAGGCGAGACTGGTTGTAAAGGGTTTCAAACAAACTCATGGTATAGACTATGATGAAACCTTTTCACTAGTTGTTATGTTGAAATCTATTAGAATTCTCCTTGCTATAGTTGCATACTATGATGATGAGATATGGCAAATGGATGTCAAAATAGCATTTCTTAATGGAAACTTGCTTGAGGATATGTATATGACACAGCCAGAGGGTTTCGTTAGTCCTGAGAATTCTAGAAAGGTATGCAAGCTTCAAAGGTCCATTTATGGATTGAAGCAAGCATCTTGGAGTTGGAATCTTCATTTTGATGGAAAAGTCAAAGACTTTGGCTTCATTAAGAATGAAGATGAACCTTGTGTCTACAAGAAGGTTAATAGGAGCGCAATTGTGTTTCTAGTGCTGTATGTTGATGATATACTCCTTATTGGAAATGATATCCCTACTTTACAAAATGTTAAATCATGGTTAGGGAATTATTTCTCAATAAAAGACTTGGGTGAGGCTGCTTATATATTAGGCATCAAGATCTATAGAGATAGATCTAGAAAGCTTATTGGCCTAAGTTAGAGCAATTGATAAGGTATTGAACAGTTTTAGTATGCAAATCTCTGAAAGAGGATTCTTACTAATGACACATGGCATTAGTCTCCACAAGACTCAATGTCCAATGATATAAGATGAGCAAGACCACATGAGTAAGATTTCATATGCATAAGCCATTAGATCTATCATGTATGCAATGTTATGTACTCGACCTGATGTATCATATGCCTTAAGTACAAGGAGCAGATACCAGTTAGACCCAGGTGAAAGTCACTGGACATCAGTTAAAAATATCCTTAAGTACTTAAGAAGAACCAAGGATGCATTTTTACTGTATGGTAGTTAGAAAGATGACCTAGTTGTAAATGGTTACATAGATGCCAGCTTCCAAACCGATAAAGATGACTTTTGATCGCAGTCAGGTTATGTGTTTTGTTTGAATGGAGGTGTAGTGAGCTGGAGGAGTTCCAAGCAAGATACCATTACTGATTCTATAATATAAGCTGAGTATATAGCTGCCTTAGAAGCAGCTAAGGAGGCTGTTTTGATAAAGAAGTTTATAACTGGACTAGGTGTTGTTCCTAGTATATCAGATCCGATGAACTTGTATTGTGACAATAATGGAGCCATAGCTCAAGCTAAAGAGCCCAAATCACATCAACGATCCAAACACATACTCAAGCGTTATCATCTCATTCGAGAAATCATTGAGAGAGGTGATGTGAAGATATGCAGAGTACCTACAAATGATAATGTTGCCGATCCACTAACTAAGCCTCTTCCATAACCTAAGCATGAGGGTCATACTAGGTCCATGGGTATTAGATACGATGTTGATTGGGCCTAGTGCAAGTGGGAGACTGTTAGTGGTATGCACTAGGTCAATCATTTATGACTATATTTTGACTTTATCATTTTATTAATAAAGAGGCATTTCCATTATCATTTCCTTTTTATAATAATTAAATGAATAGTTAATTCTTTCTAAGGTTATCAAGTATATGACTTGATAGTAAAACCTTTAGATTAAATAGGAGTTCTATTCAGATTGTTCCTATCCATTTATTTTTTATAGAATTAATAGTGAATTAAGGCTAGTATGGTGTTGACTGATGATTATATTTTACTAATCATGAATATAAGTCAACTCACAGGTACTTGTTTGAGAAATCATGTACTGGATTGACCCAATATGAGAATAATGCATAGATAATTGTCATAAGTATTTCTCATCACAGTAATATTGTTTTAGTCCTTTGTCCTTGAAATCACCATGGATTTTTATATAACTATTTTATATTTTGACACATTCTAACATTGTCTTTAATAGGATGATGGAATAGAATGTTGTTGGATATGAAATGAGTTATGTGAGAAAGGTGAGTGATTGAGAAGAAATTTGTCCCTCATTTAATTTGAGTAAGATATCTATGGGCCCCTTGATAAGATAGACTGAGGAAAATCCATGGCCATGCTAAAGTGAATTGATAAAGAGTTATCATTCTCAGTCTACTTAGAATCAAGAAATAATATGATTGAATTATATACGGATGACAGAAACTATGCCTTATATTCAATCACGATATCGTATGACAAAGGGACTACAATATATATTGTAAATTAATGTATGACGGATTATCAGCTTTCACATTACTTGGGTAGTCATAATGTCTTGCTAGAGGCCAATTATGACTTACAAATGTGTGTATATATATATATATCTAAGGTAATGGTTATCTTATATAAATAGGAAAATATTTTTCTGTTTTAGTATTTAAATCAAATCAGAATTAAAAGTGGAATATACCAAAAACATTTGGTGAGTGAAACCCTAATTGAGAAGTCTATAAATATATCATGTTCTCTAGGGTTTTATAGACTAATAATTCTGTCACCTAAATTCTTTTTCTCCTTTTGGAGAAAACTAAACACAGTGTTCATTCACTCTTGAGTTGTGAGACAATCAAGAAAGGTACTAGCACACACATATGTTTTGATTGAAGGTCTGTTCGTGTGAACACTAGTATATGATACATCCTTTTGGAGACGTCTTGATCCGATCAAAGAAAGTGAAAAGCTCGAGGTAAGGTGTCACTAGTGTGAATCCCCTCTCTCCCTTCCAGCAATCTTGCCTCTACTTATGTTTGTGGTAATATTTTGGAAACCCTAAATCAATGAATTAATTAATCGAATTACACAAATCCTTGGTTCATGTTTATGATAAAAATTTTAAATTTTGTGTGTGTTTAGTATCACAAAACCAAATAATCCCGAGGTTGATGAGTCTGAAGAAGGGAATGAAGCTAAGGCTGAATCTGGGAAGCATCGATCGGGAACTAAGCTGAATAAGGAAGCATTATGGGAAACATTTGTGCAAGAAGGCACCAAATAATCATAAAGAAGAGCTCCTGAGCCTTTGATGATTGCTGAGAGATTGGTCCCCGGGTTTGAAATCTTCGCTGAACATGTGAATGGGATTAATGAAATTACTGTTAAGGAGCTTATAGTGGAGGAACTGGTGCTGAATCTAGAACTAAAGGAGGATATTCCTACGACGAAGCTGAAAGACACTGCTGATCAGGAAGAGGAGTTTAACTTTGAGTCCTATGTCCTTGACTCTATCATGGATGTTTTCTATGATGACCTTGACATTTTTTGTGCTAACCTATTTGAAACTGATGATATTTTCCTTTCTAAAGTTAATGCAATAAGGTCTGACTATTCTATTTGTGATGATTATTTCATGCATTTGTTTGATATTGATTCTATGCACTGGCGAATTTAGGGGGGGAAGGGGGGGCAATGGGGTGCCCCCATTGCCCCATTAACATTTTTTGATATAGTATAATTTTTGTTTTACTTTGCCCCATTAATTTTTTTCAATAATATACATCTATAATATATATACTCTAAAAAAAAATATAATGAGTCCATACTAATGGCCCAATAATCCATTATTATAATTATTTTAGAAAGCCCAAATAATAAAATTTATTTTTTCTTTTCACTATTATTAAATTTTATTTTTTGGCTTAGCTTCTCTAATACTCCATATCTCACCTTTTTTTGGTATCTTCTCCAATATCCTAGAAAACACTTCTCCTTTTCTCTTTTCCAATACCCTAAATAATCAACTTATCATCTCACAAATATTCCTCTCTTCTTCAATCATTGGGATCTCTTTGTTGCTTATTATTTATTAGTAAAACCTCTTCTTGAATAATTATTTAATTTTATTTATCATTGAAATTATATTTGTGTGGTTTTTTTTGGTGTTTTGCTTGGAATTATATTTCTTTATTTGACATGTTCTTGGACACTGGAAAAATTAATTTTAAGGGGGAATTGCAAGAAAACTTGATTTATTTATAATATAAAGGTCAATCATATTTTTCTAATTGCAAGAATGAATTGCTATTTGTTGACGATCATCAGATCATGCAATGCAAGTGAATTTGTGTAATATTAGCTAGTTAGTCATTTGTCAATCGGAGACAACAACTCTAATTCATGCTAATTTCCATAAAGTAGAGCTGTTGAATTTTTATTATTATTATTGTATAGTTAGGTTAATAGAACTGTAAATAAGGTGGCCAACTGGGTTGCTAAGGTTATTATCATGTACAAACTACCTATAGACTGGTTTTATAATCCCCCAGTTGCACTTTCTCGTTTGCTTTAATTAACAAATATTATAGTTTGACAAAAAAAATAATAATATTAGTTCAGTGATCCTAGATACATGAATAAAAGTGTGCTAACAACATTGGACACAACCTTTGCAACTATGATAATTGCGAGCAGATAACTTTAATATACAGAAGGCACTATGAATGGTGTTTTCGAAACTATATTTATAATTTGTTGTCAATTAATTTTTTTTGTCATCA
>CATIWM010183865.1:0-13905 GCA_949671775.1 Mallotus repandus
TATGATAAAAAATATACCAAATCTTCATTCTGAAAAATGAAATGGAACCAATATGGAGATTTTAAAATTCCATATTAGTATTAAAGATTTTAATATTTTTGAAATTCCAGAAATTTGGTATGTTTCAGAGATTTTTTTCCCTAATCATGCTCATAGCATAAAAGATGTGTGGCATATATTGTAAATACAACACATGCAATATGTGCTACTGATGTAATGAATGTAGATATAAATTTTTCCAACTTGTGAAATAAGGATATCAATTTAATCATTTAACTATCAGCAACATCAACTTTTGGTTGTGCAAGATTGCAATAATCTTCTAAACATACATAACAAAGCAGCACATGGCTCCTTTTTTAAAGCATAGCAATGATCCAGCATGTTACCCTTGGACGATGGTTTCTTTCTTAATCTCGTATTCTTGATTCTTTCCATGACTTTGCCAAAACGCTTCTTCGTCTTTTCTTGAACACTTTCCTTTCTTGAGAATGTATAGCTCCTTAAGTACATTTGCCTGCATGATCTACTGTCCACAACCCTAGCTTGCATCCCACGCCCACCCGGCAGCCGCCACGGGCAGCTATCGGATTCCGGCCATTTCTGGAGGCTGATATAGGGTGATCGTATCGGGATTCGGGTATCATTGATGCAGCTGGCCATGATCCAGAGCTAAGTTTATATGGTGATGGAGCATCATATTCTTATTGTGTTATATATATATAGAGGAGAAGAGGTACTTAGAGTTGAAGAAATTAACTGGTTTTTGAGGACCTATCTGTAAATTTAGGCATTGAATGCCGTGTAATGATTTTGGCAGCATGTGAAATATTTGGTCCATGAACTTAATTAAGTTGAGCTTGGACCCATGATCATGACCTCATTCATTTTTATTTGATTGTTCTTTGTAGTTAGGCAAGAATTAGATAAGATAGTTTGCTTAACCTTCCAGCACAAATATTATTTAAAGACTAGATAATCTTAATCTTTTATTAGGTATAATCGGCTCAGATAAACCCATATTTATAAAATATCAGAATAAGCAATCGATCTTCTATAAGTGATACTACTGCAATAAAGTATATACAGCATAAGACTTATTTTTTATGAGATTCAAAATATGATATTTTTTTTATAATACCGAATTTTTACCACCGAAATATTCCTTTTGCATCAAATAAAATGAATTATAATTATTTTAAAATAAGTAAATTAATGATGTATACCCACAAGATTGAGTAACAAACAAGGGGTAATTTGTATCATGAGTACTAGATTAAGTCGCAATGTGTCACTATCTTACATATTACATTTACTCTCTAAGCTAATGACAAGAATCTTGAGATAATCGATTCATTTGTGATAGAGATATATATGTTTTCTCAAACTTTACAATATGTTTTATCTTAAAATTCTACAATTCAAGGCCGGTTCACGGTACTGTGTGACTGTATTATATATTAAGACAAGGCCATGCTGCCTCGATACTGTACCTCTATGACTATAATAATAGATAGCAGCAGCTGCAAATTGAAGGCAAGCCATCCCTAAAAATTAAGTATATGTTGCTTCGAGGGCTGTGCCTTACGAAGCAAACTCATCCCTTAGCTTCATGAAACAGGCTAAGATATTATTTAGACATGTATATATGTGCAGCAATCGATTTATATAAGTTTAGTTCATGCCCAGAAGTGACCCTTTTGAGTCTGTCTATCAACAGAATGTCGTTGGAGTCTTACACAATAAATGCCACATTTTTCATGTATAAAATTTTCTTTACCTTTTTAATGCTTTTAACGTCAGAAAAAAAAAATTCTAGTAATTTGTTTCTTTTTTTCTTTTTTTAAATTTTAGTTTTCAACCATTGTTAAATGTATCATTTTTTTTTATTTTATTTATTTTGTCCTGCTTTTTTATATTAATAAATATATATATTTTTATATATTTATACTGTTTATTTTATTGAGTAAAATTTTTGAATCTCTCACAATATTATAAATTTTTTATCATGTATGGGATTGTATTTTTTATGGATTTTAAATTTCTCAACGCTGTGCAAATTTAGCTGATATTTTCGTAATTGGACTAATTTAAAGATCAGATAATTGATTAACAGTTAATTAGAATCATTGAATAGATCATATAAATTCCCAAATTGCACATTAAAAGAGCTCTGTCAATGGAATTGAAGAACGGAGATAAAAAAAATTATAATAGTGAGATTTTATTTTGGTACTTCTTAATTATATTTTTATTTGTGGGTTATTACATAATTATATAATGAACTATAGTCATTTTTTGCAATCTATCCTACTTTTAAAATTGTGGCAAATTGGTATATATGAATTTTTTAATTTGTTGAAAATCTATCACAGTCAAAATAGCATGTGCCTATACTAACATGACATGCATATACATTTATTTGCTGAAAGTAAGGATATATTTGGAAAAAAAAGTTAAAAGTCAATGATATATTTACAAAAAAGATGAAAGTTAAGGATATAAAAATTACTAATTTTTTATTCTAATTTCCACTTCAATAAATAAATTTATACATGCACGTCATGTCAGTATCGACACATGCTATTTTGACCATGGATAGATTAGTGTTGAATGCAATTTAGACATATGAACTGAGTTGAATTTTAATGAATCTTATGTGAATTTTATAAGTTTATGTTGTGTTAATTCAAATAATTATAATTAGATATATATAATTTTAGGTTTAGAATTTTAGATTAGATTCTAGTAATTTTGGTTTAATTTTTAGTTAATTTGAATTTTTGTGTTAATCTTTATTATTCTTCTTTTTCTATAGGTGATTTCTCCTCAATTTAAGTTCAAAGATCGAGCATGACTATGACATGGGTGTGTTGATGCTCGAGTCTATCACTGTGCTTTTGAGGAATAAATGCACGACCATGCCTCAGGCCATGTACACCACTATGAAAATCAAAGAGCATTACCAACACAACCATGCTTCAAGCCATGTTGCACTCTGGGTAAAAGATAGTTTTTAAACATGGGCTTGTTCTGACCATGCTGAATGGGACAAAATTTAGCATAGGTTAAGGCACGACCGTGTCATAGGTCGTGCCAATCGAAAAAATTGTCCTTTTTCTATTTGGATGGGAGATCACGCAAGTATTTTTATTTGACGACGCCTATATAAGGAGATGTTAGAGAGCTTTTTAGGGGTTGTTGAACATCGTCGCAAAAGGAGATCAAGTAAGGAATTGAAGATTGAAGATTGAAGACTTAATACATAACGAGTTTTTCTACTTTTCTTCTGCTTCTTCTATATTTTATTGTATTATGCTTTGGACCTTTTGGGTGTTTAAACAATTGATTGTGTGTAACCAAACCACTTAGGGTTTGGATTTGTGTAACTAGATTAGTACTTGTTGGGATATTTATTTCTATTCAATAAATTGATTTTCAATCAATTTTTTATGTTCATTTAATTGTTCTTGTATTGAATTTTAGGCGCGGTGGAATGCATGTTTGTGGGTAATTATTGACAATGAAAATTGTATGAATTACTAGCTCTTAAATTCATAAACATAGGAACCTCTATCATAAAAGTAAATGAATTCTTCGGGGATTAATAAATTACTAAAGAACTTGATGAACCCTAATCAATTTATTGACCATGAGAATAAGCGATAATTGGTTTTGGTATGCTTAAATGATCTCGAGAGAGTCTTTAGGTAATGTAGAGCAATATATCCTTAATTGTAGTAAATGAATTGATGTATGAAATAATCTCGTAATTCAAGTGCTGACTAGTGGAGCAATTCCAAGCTCTAATCTTTTGTTATTGATTTAAATTCAGTTAATTAGGTCGAATTTATTTAATTAAATTATTGGTTTAATTAGTTAAGATAATTCATTTTAATTCACTACTGTTAGCTAGGGGAAACATAATTATAGTTAGTACTGGGTATCTTTTTCCTCATGGAACGATACTCTTATTCATTACTTTACTACTTCTTGTGATTTGTACACTTGCAGAATTGTACTAACAATTAGCAACAAATTGAAAAGTTTATATATCAATTTGTCGCAATTTTAAAAATAGGACAAATTGGCGAAAATGACTAAAGTTCATGGTAAAGTTATGCAATAGCCCTTATTTATATTATCTTCTTAGCAAAATGTATTTTTAATTTTTAATGTATTAATGATTCTTTTTTTTTCTCCCAAAAAAAATTAGATACAAATATTATTAATTAAATTTTATTTTTTTAACTTAAAAGAAAATTCCATTTCTGCAATGATAATAAATTGAACCTATAACATTTCTTTGTTAAAAAAAGGTATTAGAAAAAAAAATCACGACTTTAATCACTTTTTGTAATTTAATCACAATATTTCAATTTTGGCAGATTAGAACATTAATTTTTAAAATTTTACAATTCGAATCACCAACCAAATATCCAGTGATCAACTACTTGCGTGTCAAGGGAGAGTTGGCCTTATATTCCACATCATAATTTTTTCCACGTCGTAACGGTACATTTTAACATTTGAAAAAAATAATAGCAAAATACATAAAATGAAAACATCAAAACATCACTAAATTTAAGAAACCCTAAATTTCTCTCATAGAGGCAAAATTCATTTGGTAATTACCCAACTCACAAATTAAGTTACTTTCAAAAATTCAATCCTTTTTATTGATCTTTGTTACAAAGGAAGATTGACTGCAACAACTGAAAATCTATATGATAGAACTTCCAAGTTGGAGGTAAGATTTATCATTTTAACTTCTTAATTGTTTCAGTTATTTTGGTTGTTTTGGTTATTTCAAGTTTCTGTTTTAAGAGGTTATGGTCTAGTGATTGTTTTGGTTGTTTCACAAATATGTTTTACAAGGTTATGGTCTAGTAGCTGTTTCGATTGTTTCAAGTTTTTATTTTCTAAGGTTATGGTCTGGTGGTTGTTTCAGTTGTTTTGGTTGTGTTAGGTTTTTATTTTATGAGGTTATGGTCTAATGGTTATTTCAGCTGTTTCGAGTTTATGTTTTATGAGATTATGGTCTAGTGGTTGTTTCGATTATTTTGGTTGTTTCAAAATTTTATTTTATGAGGATATGGTCTAGGAGTTGTTTTAGTTATTTTTAGGGTTGTAATCGAGTTAGGCCGAGCCGAGTTTTTGAGTGCTCGGTTTAAGAGCAGCCCCAAACATAAAAAATAGCAGCCCCATCACTGAAAACAGCACAACCACCTTTAAAACAGCAACTCCATCAATAACATTCACCAACAACATTTAATATCAGTAACAACAACAACTACAACAACACATACAACATCAACATCACAAGTAACATTCAATTTAACTAAAGCAACACATAAACACATCAAATTTCAACAACAATAAAGCAGAAAATTAAGTTACCATAGGCAGTTTTTAATTAATTCATGAAGGTAAAGGTAGTGTAATTTCCTTGAAGTCCTCTTGATCCTATAAAAATAACAAACAATTAGCAAATGTAAAACAAAAAATAAATATGAACTTGAAAACAAATTATATAATTTGAAATTACCTTTCTTGTTCTCTTGACTAGGAAGATTCGACATTCTGGTTAGTTCAATTTTAGTGGTTAGTAAGGTATAACCAAACGGCAAATAAACAGACATAAATAAAAAAACTTAAAATAGTTTGTAAAAATGAATGATCACAGCAAATAATCACTTCAGATCACTTTAAATCACAACTGACATTAACATCACAACTGATATCCGAAATCAGACATGACACATTACATAATTCAGAATCAGACATAAAAAAAAAAAGCGAATTAGACATTAAGCAGACAACAACAAAATCAGAACTAAAAAATGAATGTCTAGCACATTAAAAAGAAAAAAATAACTAAAATGAATCCAAAATAATAGCATGGTAAATTAGATAACAATTGATATCCAAAATCAGAGCAAAAAAATTCACAATAATAATGAATCATAGCAAAACACACAACGACCATTATTTTTTTTTTCAAACAAAACAACTAACCTGTTTTGGTTGAACATAAGGAACCCAGAAAAGAACACCCTTCACAAATAGCAATTCCGGAAGCAACACCCTTCACAGATAAAAAATAAGATGGTGGTTATGAAAATTTCTTTTGACACCATGATCAATCTTTTTCATACCATAGTATCTCATTTCTCTTTTCTTTGCTGCTTCACGAAGTGCAGTTTTGAGAAGTTTCCTTTCAATACCCTGTAAAACCATGTTGGAAGTCTGTTCAAAATCAATTTGAAAACAAAAAATGAAATAGATAAAGGCAAAATGACTTTCAAAAGTCAGACAACATGCAAAACTAGCCAAAATAAAACATTTTTAGCAAATAATCACAACTAGAATAGTGAAAGAAAATAAAACAAACAAATCTACATAGAAAAGCCAGCGCAAATTTTATCATTTTCAATTCCTTAGATAGAATCAGAACCATCAAAAGAAAACAGAAACAGGAATCTTATGCTCAAGAATTAAGTAATAAAAAAGGCCTATAAATTCTGATAGTAATCCATAAATTCCGGAAGCAATGCAACTATTACTTGCATTGAAAGCATTATATCATATATAGAAAGAATTGACCAAAAACAAGAGAGGATTTGAACCAGGAAACACCAGAAGGAAAGCTTTAAAGGTGAAATAAAAAAAAATAAAACATACCCAGATCACATTTGAAGAAACAAGAAACAAGAAAACGGGAGAGATCTAAACACAGTAGTGTGTTTAGAGAACAAAATGCAGCAAATGAGCAGAGAAGAGAAGGGAAGGGGGAAAATGGGAAGAAAAAGAAGAAAATAATGCTAATCCAAGATTCATACATGAACGAGAAATCAATGAGGTAAAAACTGATGGATGAAGAGAGCAGTATACCAACTGAAATGGCGAGATCATATGAGACAAGTACGGAGGCGGAGATGAGTTGAAATTGAATCGAGGGAACGCAGATGAAGAAAAATAAAAAAGGCAGAGATGCATTGTTGCTTGGCAAAGATGAATGGTGATGTTACATGAGGGCGAAATGCGAATCAAGGGAAGGGCAGTGCTGGGCGATTCAAGACGAGAGGGAAGGAAGTGGCGTAGGGCAAGCGACGGCGGGAGGGATGTGGCGTGGACTGTGGTTTAGGTTTTTAGGGGGAATGTTGCAAATGAAATGTGTGTTAGATTTTTTAGTAAGGTTGTGGTGTTTTTGGATTAAAACTACGTTGTTTTAATATAAAACGGTGTAGTTTTTTTGTTAATCAAAACTTGATTGTTTTATGTTACAACTACTAGTTTTGAACGATATTTAATAATTTAAATTGTATCTAGTTAATATTAAATAAATTTATTTTTGAATTAATTCATAAATTAAAATTAAAATATTTTTATTTAAATTGTATTTATTTAACAATAAATTAGAATTATAAAATAATTTAAATTATATTTATTTAACATTAAATTAGTATTATATGATATGAAGAGAAAAGAATTTGGTTAAGATGTTTAGGGTATCAAAGAGCAAAACTACGTAGTTTTGCATTAAGTTATATGTGTAGGGTTTTTACATCAAAACTACGTAGTTTTGATGTTAAACTATGTAGTTTTGGGTGTTATAACTAAATTAATTTAAATTACATATTATTTAATTTTAATTAAAATCTATATAATAACAATTCTAATTAATGTTGTATTTATTTAAAACTAAATTAGTATTATATGATAATACTAAATTGTTGTCTAATATTGAAATTGCTTCTAATATTAAAACTATGTGGTTTTGAGTTAAAACTATGTAATCTTGAGTTAAAACTACATAGTTTACAATAAGATTATATAAAATTAAATTACAATTTATAATTTTTATCATATATTTGTGTAATAACAATTTTAATTAATGTTGCATTTATTAGTATTATATAATAATATTAAATTACTTTGTAATATTAAGATTAGAGAGTAAGTATTTACTTAATTTTATACTTAGCATTATAGCTATACTTATTATAGTTAGTAACCTTGTAGTATTTTTATGGTTAATAGTTATTATTTACTTATTTAGTATTCTTATAGTTAATAGTTAATCTTATAGTTAGCTAGCAAGTGAAGAGGAAAATGATATGTGGTTTAGCATTTTAATGATTCACATTTTAAAAGTTAATTGATACTTAGTATTTAATCATCTTATAGTTAATAGGTTTATAAGTTAAATTTAGCTATAACTAACACCCAATAATTAGTAATCTAATCTTATATTTAGTAACCTTGTAGTAATCTTATGGTTAATAGGTGATCTTCGTAGTTAGAATTCTTAATGGTTAATTGATACTTAGCATTCAGAAATCTTATAGTTAATAAGCTTATATGTTAAATTTCGCCATAACTAATACCCAATAATTAGTAATTTAATCTTATATTTAGTAACGTTGTAGTAATCTTATAGTTGGTGATCTTAGTGGTTACTAATATTAGCAGTTTATTAATATTTAGTATTTAGTAATCTTATAGTTAATAAATTTATAAGTTAAATTTCTTTATACTTAATAGTAGTAATATTATATAGTAAAACTATATACATAGTTACATGTGAAAACTACACGATTTTAACTAAATTTAATAGTAACTTAGTATTATGTAATACTTTCTATTCCAATATATTTACTTGATATTAATTTTTTCATGTTAATATTAATTTACATTATAACTAAGAAATAAGTAACTTTTTATTGCAATTAATGGTTTTTAATTACATTTACTTAATATTCATACTAATATATATCAAAATTATGTAATTTGTTTAATAATAATCATTGATATTAATACTAATTTATATTATAAATATGTAATTTTTATTAAAATTATTAATTTTTAATTATATTTGCTTAAAATTATTATTAATATACATTACAATTAAATGATACTAAAATTATATGAAGTATGTTCGCGAGCTTATTCACAAACATCTTAAATGAGCATGTTCACAAACTTGTTCACGAGTCTATTCACGAACATTTTAAACGAGCCTGTTTGCGAGCTTGTTCACGAACATCCTAACCGAGCTTGTTCACGAGCCTTAACGAGTCGAGCTTTAGGGTGTTTGAGCTCTGTTCGTTAATCTTTCGAGTCTCAAAATTTTGTTCGGGCTCTATTCGTTTAACTTAACAAACGAGCTTTTAACAAGTCGAACTCCGAGCTGCTCGCAAGCGGCTCTGTTCGTTTACACCTCTAGTTGTTTTGATTATTTTGATTGTTTTATAAGTATATCGAGTAGTTGTTTAGTTGTTTTCAGATATTGCTATCTTTTATGTTTGATTTCTAACTTTTTTTTTTTGTTTCCTTCGTTTGAAGGTTGTTTTCATGACTTTATATTATTATTTTTTTGGATAAACCCATTATGAAGCCCCTAAACTTTGACATTTTATTTTATTGGATCCTTCAATTTTTATTGTATTTTATTAAACCCCCAACTTTTATTTTTGCATAGATTAAGGACAAATTAAACTGAAATAACGAAATTGTGAAATAAGTTCTATTTATTCTACTAAAATTGTGATGTCGATGGTAAGTGTTAGCAGTAAATATGTCATTAGAGTTACCAATTGAAGCATATAACCTTCATGGATATTTTTCCTTACACCTTACCCTCATATTTTTTTTTTCATTCTTCACAAAACGTATCTCTAAACCTTTCATAACAACATATTTAGCAATAGCGAACCTGAATTGTTGCACAATTTCATTACTTCAATCTAATTTGTCCTTAATCTATAAGAAAATAAAAAATTAAGGGCTTAATAAAATATAATAATAATTAAAAGGTTCAATAGAATAAAGTGTTAAAATTCAGGGGCCACATAATAAATTTATCCTTTTTTTTTTTTTTGCTGCTGATATGTGTTACAATGACAAAAGAATATTTGGTTTTTTGTTTTTTATTTTTTGAGTCTTAGAAATGATTTAGAATCAATATAAGTAACAGTATATTTTGCATATGAATGAAGTTGTTGAGATATATATATATCTCTGTTACAAGTGATTTTCTAATTTTGATTTTGATATGTTGTTTGTAATTCGATCAATTTGTAAATTTGTTCTTTCAAATATGGTTGCTGATTTTGCTTTGTGGTTTGCTGAATGATTTTGAATCAATTTATTGTATATAATGTTGAAGTTGTTATTTGAGAAAATGGTTGATTATGGCGAATAATGATTGAAGTTTTTAAAGCTAAATTGGGAGAATATATATATATATATGGAAGCAACGTTTTGGTTTAAAAATAAAAGACCATATTTTAAAAAAATATATTTCATTTTAAGTTAGTTATTGAAAAAAAGAAAGTCAACAATATTTTTTAAAATTATTTTTCATTTTTGATATATTTATAAAAAAATCCCAAAAAATTACTGTTAACCAATGGATGGCCCATGAACTTTTGAGCTATCCAAAAGGTGGGTTCCACTTGAAAGAGGGGAATGGCCTAGAAAAGACATGGAAATTGGGGAATCTCCAATCCTGAATTGAGACCATTCTAATTTGTTGACTTTGGCATTGAGATGTTCATTAATAACAATTGGACACATATGACCACACATCAATATAGCAGTCTCCTATCACCAATCAAAACCCTATTACAATTTGTCACATCTTTTTCTTTTCTGAACAAAAACCATTTGTCACTTACTATTAGGAATTTTTTTTTTTTTTTTTGGTCAATCTTACTACCGGGAATTTAAACTCTAATTGTATGAAGCCATTTCATACATGCTTGTTGACTTAGTATGAGAGAAAATAGTATGTTATATGACACCATTTCAATAGGAAAAGTAGAAAATAATTTTTAAAAGATTTTATTTCCTTTACATATATTATTAAATTTAATTCAAATTAATTAAAATTTTAACAGTTATTAAATGTGAAAAAATATGAAAATGCTTTAGTGAAAAAAATTTCAGTACTATTTTATTAACTAACTTAATATAGTGAATAGAAACTTCATATATTGAAACATTCTATTTAATCAGTTCGTGAATATGTTTGCACATATATGTTTATCAAAAATGCACCTAATCATCTATATATATACATCGCTTAACAAATCAATTATTTTCATTTTAAAATTAATTTACACGTTAGTTATAATTTTATTTTTTTCTGCAAAAGAAAAATAATTTTTTTTTTAGAGAGATACTATTTCACCGATCGAATCATAGGTATCTAACATATTCATATATAATGATTTTTCACAAAGTGGTAACAAAATATATAATTTGTAGAAATCAATTATTTTTCAATTTGATCCAATCAATTTGTTCATAAAACTATTTTTTTTTATCTCAAACATTTTTGGAATACCTCTAATTAGGGTGAGTAAATAAAACCGAAAAATAAATCCTCCGACCAAAAACCAAAAAATCAATCCCAAAAAAGGTTAACCAAACTGGTAAGTTTAGTTTTGAATCGGTTAACCAAACCATTTTGATAAATAATGGTTTAGTTTAAGTTTTTAAGTTTATAAAACTACGAACAAAATATATTTAAAAATATTTTAATTAGTTAGTTAAATGAGTTATAACTACTATAAAAAATTTGAAATTTTAAAATATGTATTAAAAATTTTCTTATACCTGGATAATAATGAATATATATACACAATTCAAAATGATTTAATTTTTACTAATATATTTTTATTTCTTATTTTAATATATAAAATTTTAATACATAAAAAATTAAAAACCGATAAAACTGAATCAGTTTAATTGGTTAACAGATTAATTGAATAATCAATATAATTGATTTGGTTATGACTATAAATATTGTCAAATCATAGAATACGGTTTGAATTAAAATTTTACTTGAACAATGCTCGCCCTACCTCTAATAAAGGGATAAATAGTCACTTTTAAAAGAATTTATTATCAATTTCTCCCGGTCCGGATATGAATTTATAAGAGACAAACATGCACATATTTTAAGAAATTATATTTTTTGATGAATTTTGATATAGTTAAAAATATTTTTAGTATATTTCCCAAAAATTAAATTTAATTGATAAAATATATATGTCTTTACAAAATAAATTATTTTTTAATTATTTGAAATTAATTTCAAAACATAACATTGATTATTTTGTCGTTAAAAAAATTGATTATTTAAATATATATATTTTTTAAAGTATGAATGTGAAAATGGAATGAAATTTCTAGAGAGAAGAAGTTGTTTATTTGAGTGGTGACCCTACCGAATGGAATGGAAAGTAAACCTTTTTCTGGTTTGTCATGTAGTGTGGAACTTTGCTTATTCATATAATTGTTTTTATAAAATACAAAGTGCTGAATTAATTAAATGGATTAAAATGGGAATTGCAGAATTCTCTTCCTTTGTTCAATTTGTTTGTTGTGTGGTTTAACTTGGTCCATGTCAAAAAGGGCAGCCACTTGCCTGACGTAAATCAGAAAAATTTTACCAGTGGAAGCAAATTACGAGGGGTAGCCAGCACACAGTAATGCTTGTCTAAATCTAAAATAACTAAATTCACTATATAATTTTAAAAAAAATTATACAAATTATAAAGTAAAAATTGCAAACATATATAAAAATTTAATTTTAATTTTAATTACACAAATTATAATTTTATTTTATTTCAAAAAAATAATTTTAATAGTAATCCTAGGTATTAATTATAATCTCATTTATTTGTTAAAAAAAACTATAATCTCATTTATAAATTTTAATTTGTTGAACATAAAAACAGTATATTCAAAATATTTGTGATATGGATGCGGTATGCCATGAGGGTTGAGGGTTATTAGTGTTTTTTTAGGTACTAATTTGTGTTTTATGTGTATTACATGTAATTAATATTTTTATTAAGTATATAAATTTTTTTTGTATTTATAAAAATTTTAAATATCATCATAATAATAGTAATGCTGGTAGTAGTAGTAGCAGCAGTAGCATTACATATGGTTAAAAATGTTAAATGTATAGAATTTTTTAAAATATTAATAAAAATTTGTACACAACATGCATTAACCAAAGAGATTAAAAAAAAAATTCCAGTGTAGATGTTCATCAAGGAATATCTTTTGTTATTCAATTTTCCACATTAACTTTTACTAGTTATTATGTAATAATTGTAAATCAGCTTATTGAAGTTTATTTTAAATTCTTCAGCAAACATTGCAATTTACATTATACATGGTATAAAAAACAATAGACAATTAATACTTCAATTACTTTTATTTTATTACAAGTTTCATAAATAGTAGCATTATGTTGGAACATATTAAACTTCATTGCATAAATTAAAAAAATACACCATCAACATTTGTTTTTAGAGGAGTTTAAAATTTCCTTAAATTTTGAGTTTGAGTTTTACTTATGAAAAAATAGACATTAAAAGAATTTTAATTTTTTTATGGTTCATTAAATTTAAACTTCAAATTAATTTAAAATTTTATAATTTAAAGTCTGAATAAGGGGACATTAGATGAAAAAAAATCACCAAAACAAGCACCATGTATATCATGTTCTCAAAGTTTCACGTTTCTTTTTTGGTAAAGAAAACGAGGCAAACGCCTAAATAGAAAACTATAAAACTAGTCTACTCTTCCCAGCACCAACAATATCATGTCTTAGCCAATCCAAAAGGAAAGTTTTCACAAATAAGCAAATGAGTAAAAAAAATTTAAAAATAGCGTTCGCCAAAAAAAAAATTTCAAAATTAATTTTTTTAACTTTATTTTTAAATATAAACTATTTTTATTATCACTCTTATTTTTAAAATTATTTTTTTTGCTTGTTCTTTTTTACTTTTTTCTTGTTTTTTAACTTTTTTTTGCTTTATATTTTTTTCTCAATATTTTATTTGCTTTTTTTTTTCAATTTTTTTACTGTTTTATTTT
>CATIWM010183866.1:0-38468 GCA_949671775.1 Mallotus repandus
TATATGAAATTGCATGTAATTAGAGGATAAGATAGTAATTTATAAAGTAATTCTAAATGAACACGAGACTAAAAGAAGTTGGTATTCCGTATCCAGAACTCCTGGTTGTGGTGCTAGCTTGTATTAGAGAATCGAGTTACCACCACCTTTGATTTTTCCCAGTTATTACCCTGGGTGGCGACTCCTCATCTCCGCGCCATGTCTTTGTGACAATGGATAGTGTGTTCTCTAGAGCCCTGAGCTCAAACAGTGTCGCAGTTGCAATAAACTTGGGCGCGTGCTAAACCCCGTCGTCTACACTGTGATCAAAGCAAAAATTTTATCATATTATATGTTATGGATTGATATATTTTAGTTGAGGATATAGGGTTCTGCAGAGCACAAACCCTCTTTGGGGAGAAGTTATCTCATTCCTCCCTAATTTTACAATATTCTACTTGAAAATATAAAAGGGAAATAATGAACAACTTGTGCTGATTCTGTACTGTTTGTTGTTGAACCATACAAAGAAAGCTCCTCCCCACTGACCATATCTTGCAAACCATCAGAAGACAACCTCTTCAATCGCTTTGCTGAGCGAATATCACCTTCAATATCTCCAACCTGCAGCAATAGATTTTCCAGCGTTCATGGCAGGTGGAAGTTTAACATATCTTCCAAGAGTCCAACTAAAAAAACAACAACCTCATGCCGCTTTGTTTGTTTATCTGTTTCATCTACACATGTGACCAATGCTCCACTATTTTTCATACCTTTTCTCCTTTAAGGCTTTTGAAGACCCTCTATTTTTTCACTAAGTGTAACTTATGTAACTAAAATAAATTAAATACCTAGACAATTAAAAGAATCCAATATCATCATAATGCAACAACAATAAAGAATACCTACGAATTATAGAAAGTACCACATGACACTATATGACTCTAATACTATGACTTGACACAATTCTTGCACTTCATTTTTATATATTTATATAGATTATATAGATAGGGTGATATGCATACATTTGACTCAATCGAAGCTTGTGCTTTATTATTAATATAAGTTGTTTTAGTTTATAGACCCTTCATTGTTGTAGCTAGATTGGCTACACATGATACTTAAAGCACTAGTTGATTAAAGTATTGTTATTCTAGTTCCAGAAGAGAGTTAGATGGCATATCATTAGTATTAATTATCAAATCAAGCCACTTTAATAGACTGAAAAAGTTAAGTCCTTTTTTATATAGATAATCAAAATTTTAGATCAAATACATTATCTTTTTCAAATAAAAAAAAAATTATATGACTATATTTTAAATTGCATGTTTCTTTAAATTCAATAAATATAAATTTTTATCTATTTATTTTTAATTTTTTACGAAGTTACTATCTTTTGTGGATCGAATTTAATTGTTTATTTTTTTGATAAATTATAATTATCTTACAATTCTAAAATTTATATTAATATTTCTGCAATCGATTAATTAAATCCATTGAATGGAGCATATAAATTGTTGAGTTATAGAAGAATTTTGTTAATACAATTAAAGACTAGTAATAATAAATTTTATAATTTAAATGAGATTTTTTTAATATTTTTAAATTATACTATTATTGATACTATTTATTTGTCAAAATATACTATTAGTTTTCTACCAATGAAATATTGATATTACTTCATTAAAAAATTACATGTGAGGTGTATCTTTAATATGTATATAGTTTTTCAACGAAATGAAGTTATATATATAAGAAGCAAAATGGCTGAGTTGGAAGAAACTAATCATTAGTAACAAATCAAGCACTAAATATGGTTTTCTACAGGTTAAAACATATTAAATTTAGAAAAATATTGTAAGAGCACTTGAACAATAAAAATTAGGTATATGTAACTAATTCCTCATATCACAATTATTTGTTTTAATTTTCAACCGGAAATTAGTAAAATACTACTAGGAATTAGTGATTCATTTGTAAAATTAGTTTTCAGAATTATCATCATTAGCATAACCAAAGACCAATAACATTCTTTTGTTGGAAAAAAACCATAAAGCTACTATTAATAATACTAATGAAGCTACCAACTTTGTGTAGTGAATACAATATTTATGCTTAGCTTATCTATTAAAAAAAACTCAATTTTCACCTATTGAACTAACATTTGCTATATAAAATTGAATGTAATTAAATCATTAAACTTTATTAATTATACAAGATATTTTCATTCATTTTATAATGTTATATTATTTTTCATTTTTTGATCTGAATTGCCATTATTTAAACCCTACTAATTTTGACTAATTTAGTTCAATTCGACAAAACCAACAAAAACAATAAAAATTTTGTGACGATTAAATTAATTTTTTTAAAAATTTATAATCTCTAGCAGAACAACAATGATAATAATTAATTAATTAATTAACTTAAAAATAAATTATTTTAGGCTTCATCCATTTATTAAGATCCCAAATCAAATTTTTTTCTTTTTTCTAGCTTGAAAAGATAATTTATTGTTTGTTTTGTTAAAGGGGAAAATAAGAAATAAAGAAAGAAATATATAAAAAAAAAGAAATAAAGAAAGAAAAATTGTTATTCATTTTTTTTGAAGCAATTGTTATTCATTTGTTAATTATTTTTTTGAAAAGATATTCATTTGTTAATTATAAATGAAAACAAATAATTCATTTTCTACAGCAAAAAAAACAATTGTTCTATATAAATATTTTTTAACCACATTTCCGACACCCCCCACAAACAGTTACTAACAGAATTCTCTTCCCCACCCCAACAACACGCACAAAAAAAAACCCATTAATTACACTTTCCCTCTCTTTCCTTTTCCTTTTCTCTCTCTAGAAGGAAAACAAAACACACACAGGGAGAGAGGGAGGAATCTAGAGAGAGAAAGAGAGTAAAAAAAATTGCCATCATCATCCATTCATTGCAGAAGGAGGAGACTCCGTCGTCTCCTCCGCCGCCCTCCGCCACATGGATTATTATTATAATAATTCTCTTGAATTCAGCTCCTCATCACGGTGGTGAATGGAAACCATGCGATCATGATAATTAATGTTAATGTTAATGTATTATTATTGTTTCATCTCTCGCAATGCCTATGCGCTGGCTTCATAACATTTCTTTCTCGTCATCACATGCATCATCATCGACGTCGTCATCATCTTCTTCTTCTTCAACCTCAGCATCACCTTCGTCGCCAAAAGCTATTACCTCGTCTTCCTCAACTTCTTCATTTTCTTCTTCTTCGTCTTCTTCTGCTGCTACTTATTCGTCTACCTTATCTGGCAAAAGTTACGGCAGTTTTATCCGGAACGCTGTAGGTTTACGTTTCGGCGGTGGCGGTGGCCACAGGCGCTACAGGAAGCTTCGTTGTTTGATTCAAAATAGCGTCTCAACACCTCATAATAATAACAATAACAACAACAATAATAAAGCTTCCTCCACAGCCATCTCCATAAAAGCGTCAGGTGAGCTGCAGCCGGTTCCATTATCTCGGTCGCCGAGTAGTTCTTCAACCGCTGTGCCTCCTAGATTGTCGTCGTCGGTTCCTGTTCCTTTGCCTCTCCCGTTACCCGTGCATTGTATCGACGGTGAGTTGCGATTGCCGTCGTCGAAAGAGAAGGAGAAGGAGAAGGAGAAGGAGAGGGAGAAGGAAAAGGAGAAGGAGAGGGAGAAGGAGAAGGAGAAGGAGAAGGAGAAGGAGAAGGATAGAGATATTAATTTAAGAGAGAAAGATAAAGAGAGAAATGATGACTCTAATGGAGATGGATTATCTTCTGCGAATCCTCCAATTGCTAGGTATTTCAATTTTGCTGCAATTAATTATGGATTTATGTTGCTTTTTTATTTTTTGTAATTTTTGTTATCTTTAATGTGATTAACTATTTAATTATTAGATTGAAGTTTGATTTTGGTTTCAGTTTCAATTCTTCGTGATGCTTGATTTATTCGCATTTTTTAAATTAAAGCAATTGATGAATTCATTTAATTTGCTGTATAATGAATTAAAAAAAATCAATCGCTGTTGTTATTGTTATTGTTGCTGTTTCTTTCTTACATGAATCCTGTTATAGTGCTATTTCAGATTATGCAGGACGTTATAATCATTGCAGATATTAGTTTTCTGTATTAATTTTCCTTTTATGTGCAATAATAACTAGTTTTTTACAGGCATTTAATTGGCTTAGAATTTCTGACATGTTTGTGTGTTATAGTGTACTCGTTGGCCGAGGGCGAAGGAAGATGGTGGAGCCGCTTGATATAAGATCGCCTATGAAGGTGCATCCGGATTTTGTTTGTGATAATTATGGAGATAACTCCAATACCAATGCTCCATGTAGGAGTGCACCTACTAGTCCATTTGCAAGTCCTGTTGTCAGCCCACAGAGATTAAGTGCTGCAGCTGAATGGATGCCTTACTATCAAATGGTTGTAACCGGAAATCAAGTATGGTCTGCCCCAGAAATGGCAGTTTTAAATATACCAGGATTTCCTCCTCCAGCATTCTTTGATTTCACGGCATTTAGCACCGATAGTTCCCCACTTCATAGTCCACCATGTAGAAGTCCCAGAAGGAATTCTAGAAGTCCTACAGGACCTGCACCTACTAAATCGTCTATTGAAACTTCAGCACAAGGGCGTGAAAACAATTCCAGTGTGGAGGTTCATCGATTACCTCTTCCTCCTTTTGCATCTAGGTCTTCAATATCATCCCCCCTTCCCCAAGCTATTTCAAAAACAGAGTTCATCCCCTTAAAAAGTCAGTGGCAGAAAGGAAAGCTAATCGGACGTGGTACATTTGGAAGTGTTTATGTCGCCAGCAATAGGTATGCAAACTCTGTCTTTTGCAGCTAGCTTCTTTTGCAGCATTAATAAAGATGAGGGTCTTTCATTGCTAACAGGGAAACTGGGGCTCTATGTGCAATGAAGGAAGTTGACATATTTCCAGATGACCCAAAATCTGCAGAGTCTATAAAGCAATTAGAACAGGTTATCCACCATACTCATAATGAATGTATATGTGGATTTTTTCTTTCCCTGACTCCTTTTAAACTAATCATATGTGGCATAATCTACTTAGCCTTTTGTTCTGAAAGTTCTGCACTAGCTTTTGGGCTGATGAATATCTATGTATATCTATTGATGTCTTTGTTGGTTCTCAATATGCATATTTCTTATGTTGTAAAGATTTTGTTCGCTAAATTTTTTTGGGGAATGCACGCCTTTGCAAATTGTGTTAGGTTTGCTTCCTTGCTATCTTTAATTACTTCATTTATTTCAGGAAATTAAAATTCTCAGCCAGTTGAAGCATCCAAACATTGTGCAGTATTATGGTAGTGAAATAGTGAGTAACCTCAACTTGCATCTTTAGATTCCAAGCTTTAGTGTGCCACTGTGATATTGTTAAGACCATGCTGATTCAATAATTTTATGTACATGCAGGTTGAAGACCACTTCAATATATATCTAGAGTATGTTCATCCAGGTTCAATAAATAAATATGTCCGTGAACATTGTGGTGCCATAACAGAGAACGTTGTTCGTAGTTTTAGTCGTCACATTCTGTCTGGGTTAGCTTACTTGCATAGCATGAAAACAATACACAGGTACAAGAATAAGTTTTTGTTTTTTTGTGTAGTCTTTTTTAAGGATGGTTCTATGAAATTCTTTTACTTTCTTGCTCAAAAGATTTTTTTTTTCCTGGTTTATACAGAGACATAAAAGGGGCTAATTTGCTTGTTGATGCATCCGGAGTTGTTAAGCTTGCTGACTTTGGGATGTCAAAACATGTGAGTACTGGTTATTCAATTTTTCATGAAACCTTTTGATCACATGAACCCCTGTATGTAATCTTGCACTCCAATAATCTAGGTAGAATTTAAGTTCTTAGTAGCAACTTCCTTTTAGGGTCTTCTCTTGTAGCCTTAAGTATTATATTAAGGCTATTCATGCTTTTGTCGTCTTATCACCATCAAGTTTTATACAGATTTATCAGATCTCTCAATAATTCTTGACATTTTTTCAGAGAGAATCTAAATGTTAGTCATGGCTCATTTTTCCTTTATATTCTTCATACATATTCGCATACCTGAGAAGCCCAGTAACTTGAAATGAAAACTTGGGCCTACTATTGCAGATCTTTTTGCTATGCACTATTGTTGATGGAAAAATGTACAAGTTTATGGTCCCTTGTATGAAAAATCAATAATGTTGTCTGATCTACTGCTTGTAGCACCTTCATTGGTTCATTTTGTTCTATTGCAGCAGAAAAGAATATAAGTGGGTCTTGAACTTGAAATTTTGGAAACTCTGGTCGGATTGTGAATGAAATATTTTCATTGATTCCTTGGCATTAGTAATAATTTGAACCCCATTAAAATACAACAACCATACTTTAGTGGTGGTACACAAATAAATGTGCCTCTCATCATAATTCTCTACATGATTCGCATTGTTGATATTTTATCATCCAACCATTACATCTCATAATAGTATCATAAACTGATGAATTTGTATCTTTCTCAGCTTACTGGACAAGCAGCTGAACTGTCTTTGAAGGGAAGTCCATACTGGATGGCACCTGAGGTACCTTCTTGCTGTTACATCAATATTTAATGGTTGCTAACCTTGTTTTATTCTAATGTTGTCTTCTCTGCAGCTTATGCATGCTGTAATGCAAAGGGATGCCAGCCCAGATCTTGCATTTGCTGTTGACATTTGGAGTCTGGGTTGTACAATTATTGAAATGTTCACAGGAAAACCTCCTTGGAGTGATTTTGAGGGGGTAAGAACCAAATTCTTCTACTTAATTCATTATTTCCCTAATTTGGCCCTAGAAGTGAGCTTGTCATTGCAAAGGCAGTCACTACATAGGGATGTTTTTTGTGAAATATGAATTTAGAAAATGAAGGTCAGAAGCACATATGTTTTTTATTCTAAATGCTTTGTTTCCTTGTTTATTTTTAATAAAAGATAGTTTTTAGAAGAGGAGATGTATTTAAATGTTTGGAAGATCCATAGTTTCACTTTTATTCTTATGTTTCTTCTACTTGTTTGATTTTGTTTTTTCAGTGGAATAATAACTTGGTGATACAGTGCTTGTTTTTCTATTGAAAAGAAATCCTATTGTCTAATGTGTAGCAGAGTACGCCCGAAATCCTTGTAATAACAAGTGAGACGCAATAGATTAAGCCTACTGAGTCTCCTCACTGCATCTTGTATTTAGATTAGATTGGGAAAAGTAATTTTCCTTATAGAAGTTCATGTGGCCTTCCATAAGCTCATGATTGAATTCTGTAATTTCTGACCAATCACTTGCCAATCTCTGCTTAATATGCTTTTGCTGTTGGATATGGACGAATCTTAGTTAGTTAGATTGGTAGCAGATTTTGTAATGAGACAAATATACTTGATATTTCTCTTGTATTCAATCATGCTCCATTTCTTGGTAAGGTTTGTTGTGAGGGAGTAGCATTAATGGCTGTATTACTTATTCTGAAATTGATGCCAAAGCATACTTAAATTTTTCCTTTGTTAAGTTAATATTATAAATTTTCTTCTATTACAGGCTGCAGCGATGTTTAAAGTTCTTAGGGATATTCCACCAATACCTGAAGCATTGTCGCCTGAGGGAAAGGATTTTCTGTTTTGCTGTTTTCAAAGAAATCCTGCAGAAAGACCATCCGCAAGCATGCTACTAGAACATCGGTGGTTGAGAAACTCACAGCAGGTTGATTTTCCATCTTCCACCAAGTCAATTAATGGGATAAAGTTAATGGTAAATTACCAGTTTTATTTCCTTTTCATTTGCTGAAATCACTTTTAGTGGTTTTTGTTATATATCTTACTGAATTGGCAGGATTTGACGCTTAGTCCAAATGCATCTGAAGCTAAACTTGATCAGATGTCAATATTACCTGGTTCACAAAATGCAAAGGGAAAGGTGGCTTCTGAGAGGTAACAATTACTTTACGCATTACCCTTTTTCTCTCCCTATTTCTCATTTCTGGACAATCAAGTTAAATACATTTTCATGTCAGTAATTGTTACCTCTTGCATGGCTTCAGCTTCATGCATTATTCTTTTTCTTCAGCGAGATTGGCCAACGATGTCACTACGAAACTTCCAACTTAAAAGTGATGGTGGCCCCTAGTTATTCTCCTCGCTCTATTCTTGAAATCCATCCGATTTCATCTCCTCCAGGTCATAGCATAAATCATGGGAGCTCTTCTTCATCTATGCCTAATGTAAATCAACATGGTTTCGAAAATAACAATGTCAGCAAGATAACCACAGGAACCAGAACAATAACTGCTTAACTTTTTGCGGTTAAGGAAATCGACTTGATTGACCTTTTATAGGCTAGTAGTAGTAGATGACTGGCGGCCATAGATTGTTGCCTTTCCTTCATCTCTGTCATCAATGGCTTCCTAAGTTTGGATGCATTCTAGACCAGGGATTTAGAAGCAGGTTTTGTACACAAAATACTAATTTAGAGAGCTTCAGCAATTACAGAAGTTCATTCATTTGTGTCTTCCCTGATTTTATATTCTTGCCTCCATATTCGTGGAGTCGAAATGTCTGTGTACATCTTAGAGGAAAATATATATATATATATACACACACACTCAGGGTGAATTCACATGTGAACAGAATGATATTAATTAGTTTCACTCAATTTCTGAGTGTGTGATTCCATCTCATAGTTTTGCCGTGTGTAACTGAGGGTTTCTTTGGCGCCAAATCTTCATTTGCTTCAGTAACATGTTCTCATCTTCCAAATAGAGACTTTTTTTTTCTTTTTCTTTTTACCAGTATATTGTCTTCTAACTCAATACACTTAATTTCCAATATCTACTCTTAAAAATATTGAAGAATTATTAAAATTCAAAAAAAGTATAAAAAAATACCATGTGATTTGAATCCTAATCACTTCTTGACATGTGGTTTTAACCCTAACAAATTAGTATCCTGTGCAAAAAACCGCCAATCATCTAACACGTTAAAAATGATGACATGACAAATGATATCTTAGTCATATAATTTTTAGAAAGAGAAGAAATATCTTTGTGGTTTTATATTTTATCTTTGTGGTTTTATATTTTAATTTTTGGTTTATCTTTATAGCAAATAAGTATCCTATTTAACAATATCAAAAAAGATAAGATAAGAAAATTTTTTTATAAATAATTTCTTAATAGATTAATCAATTTCTAAATTTTACTATAATTTTAAAAGAATTTTTTTTTATGTAAAGCTTCTTAGTAAATGCATGCACCGTCTTTATTAAAAAGAAAAAAAAAATGTAACATAAACAACCACATGGGCAATGGAAAAAATAAAAGAGAGAAACAAACATTCCACTCTTCACACACTAACTCCGAGCAAATTAAAAGAAGACAGTCATTAAAATGTTCGAGAACGTGACCTCGTTTGAGGCCTATTGTCAGTGAGTATTGGTTTAAATTTACCTTTCTTTTTTTTTATCGCAGAAGCGACCTGCCAATCATCATCTTCACTTATATTTGCCCATGACTGTTTAGAAACCGTCTCCATCTAACGCTGAGCCATAAGTTGATTATCTAATAATTTATTAGAATTGGAAATTGCATCTGAATTCAAAGGCAATTCCTTCCCAGCTAGGAAGCACCATTTGCCCATGAAGTTTGAACACCATCATTTTGTTGCTGCTGACCATCAAACAAAGGCTTATGATTTGAATCCCTGTCCATGGCCACATTTATCTCCGTATCATCACCCTCAGCATAAACTATATGATCATCATGTCCAACCTCGAAAATCATACCTCCTTTTACATTGGCGGGTACTGCTGCCAGAATTTCACGTGAGACAGGCAAAGCATCCACTTCGGGAGCAGCCTCAAAATTTCGTCCACCGCGATCCTCATTAGCGACATCAATAGGATGATCACTTGGTGCTTCTTCATCAGGATCATTGACTGGAATTTCTGTTGATCATTGACTGGAATTTCTGTTGTAGAGCGCAACTAATGGAATGCATTGCTGACAGGGATCACTATTGTTGCAGCTATGATTGAAACTGATTTCAGTTTCCAGACCCGTTTTGGTGCAGCATTCTTGTCTGATTTCACTCTAGGAGCATCAGAAGACACTTTTTTGTCCCCTACCTACAATCTTGAGACGAGTGACCAACATTGGAGCAAATATGGCAGAATGATGGCAAGTTTTCATATACCATATCTATGAAGAAACTCTTACCGACTCGTTCAATGAGAAGATTGTCTGTCAAATTTTTTGAGAGATCAAGATCAATAAGAACACGAGCATAGTGCCCAATTCTCCATGAAGTGTTGCATTATCAATCTTCAACGGGATTCCGATGCCTCGAGCAATAGAGGCGAGAATTTTTGGATGCCAACACTCCCAAGGGAGTTTATAAAATCTTACCCATGCTTGAGTGTTGGTAGATTTTTGAGCCATAGGATCAAAGTCACGTGTCCAATGTTGCAGACGCAATATTCCCGGCTTCAAAGCAACTGCACCTCACTCCAAACTGAATTTTTTTCATCAATGGAGTTTAAAATCACATGGTAGAAGCCACGTCCAAGAGAAACCAATTTCCAGTTACTTCGTTTTAAGTCTGCCAATTTCCATGGAGTTTCACCTTTGGAGAGAATGACTCTCACAATCAAAGCACGCTTACAGACTAAGAGCTGCTGTTCATATAATTCCTGGTTGATTTTGATTGCAATATATCCGCCTTTATTAGTTGGAACACTGTTTTCGTTTTCCAAACTAATCGCCTGGTAAGCACCTTGTTTTGGAACCGGCAAAGGGACAGAATTGCTAGCAGAGACCACTGAGGCGAATGATTTCTTAGGCAAATCAAAGACCTGATGCAAAGCACTGTCCTGATGCACGTCGCGCGACGTTGCATGGGCAGAAGGATTAAGGAAACCAATAGGAGAGAATAAGTCTGCATGAGCGACGTAAGCCTCACCATAAGGGATCGGCTCCGGTAGCCGCGTAGGAGACGACATGCGCAGAAAAAACCCTAACCTCCCTCAATTTCTAATTTTAAAAGAATATAATTTATATAGAAAATAAAAAAATTATATTCTTATAAAGTTATAGTCTATTATTTTTTACAGATTTTAATTTGATCAATTTAAAAATTTATGTTATTAATGTAGCATTAATTATTTTATAATAATTTATATTTAATTTTTATAATTTTATATATTTTTAATTTAATTGATTTAAAACTTATATTATTAATAAATTATCAATAGTTTTACAGTGGTTAAAATTTAGTTTGTAGTTTTGAAAAATTTTAAAAAAATTGTAGCTTAATAATTATAATACACACACCAAACTCATGCACACATATTTTGTTAAAACTTATGTTATTAATGCATTATTAATAATTTTACAATAATTAATATTTAATTTTTTAAAATTGAGATAATTTAATAATAGGATATAAGTTTAATTTGTAAAATTATATGAATCCTACAAAATTAAATATTAATTATTACAAAATTATTAATAATGCACTATATATATAGAAAAAAAATTATATTTAAAAATTGATTAAACCATTAATAAATAATTTATATATTTTTTCATATTATTATTATTGTAAATAAATAAATAAATTTGCTATTTATTTGATATTGTAAAATAGGGCACTTATTTGTTATAAAGATGAACCAAAATTCAGAATATAAATCCATATAGATATATTTTTTTAAATAATACGACTAAAATATTTTTTGTCACGTCATCATTTTTAATGGTATTAGACGATTTGTCTCTATTATTAACGGTTTGTTATAAAGAGTACTACTTTGTTAAGGCTGAAAACAAGAAGAATAAAGTTTGATTTGGCCCTCAAACTTTTTGATAAAGTTCAATTTGGCCCAAAATAATCTTTTTCAACAATTTAGCCCAAAACTTGCACTTAATGTGTCATTTAAACTCATTTTCTCACAAATAATGCGTGTAACACACATTTTGATTAAGGTGCATGAAATCTACAAAAATTGAATTACAAACTGAATTAAGATAAAAAAAGATTCATAAGCTTAATTAAAAAAATACCAACCAACAGTACCACCATCACTACCAGCAGCAGAATTAGAAATTCTTAAACTAAGTTGAAATCTATATAAATAGAGTGCCAAATTCTTAATTATTGGTTCTTGATCATTGAGCTTGAGCTCATCATGTTCCTCAACTAGAGATTGAGATTTTTTTTCTAGGTAAGTTTCTTTGGTGGAGATTTTTGGTATTGGTTCTTTATTTGCTTTTGAGCTAGCTACGGAAGATCTATGTGGAAGAAAATTGGTTTTAGTTCTTGATTGAGATATGCTTTTGCATGGTTGAGTTTTTTTCTTTTAATTTCTTGACGATGAGATCTTGTTTTGAGGTTTTATTTTTCCAATTTTCTTGTGAAGAAATTGAACAAAAATGAAATTTTCGGCTTAGATCGATCCATCTTGTTTCTTTAATGCTTATTTAATTTCTTTGTAGTGTTTAATCCGAATGTGTGTTACACGCACCATGAATTATTAGATAATGAGTTTAAATGACAGATTAAGTGCAAGTTTCAAGCTAAATTGTTGAAAAAATGTCATTTTGGGCAAAATTAAACTTTGGCGAAAAGTTTGAGGGCCAAATCAAACTTTATTCCAAAGAAAGAATAAGAAGTAGAGTTGAAACTACAGAGTACTTATCCCTTAAATTTATTTTATTTTAAATAAATTTAAAGCACACTCTCTTACATTTGCATACTTGATGTATTATCATTTGGTATGGACATAAATGAAACCGAATTCTTTAAGTTGTGCACAATTGTGTGTTTCTATTGGATCATTTTATGGTGTCATGATAATATAGTATTATTATTTGTTTTTACCTATAATAGCAGGTTGAATAAGTAATCATGTAAAAAAATTTAAATTTTTAATTTGATTTATCTAGTAAAAGCAACAATTTTAACTTTTTACTTATGTAAAAAAAATTCACTATAAAAATAAAAAATTTATATAATAAAAGAGGTAAAAATTTTATTTTATTAATAACTGTCATAAATACTATTTATGTACATATAAATATATAAAAGCTAAAAATTTTTAAAACCTTTATTTTTAATTATGTGGTTATACCATTTATATACATATAAACATATAAAGCCGAAATTTTTTTCTTACTTAGTTTTTCCCATATAATATTTTTAATTTTTAAATTTTTATATTCCATATTAGTTACATATTTTTTTATTTTATATTATTGCCAACTAATATTATATTAATGAAGCATTAACTTTTATATTGTTATAAAATTTTTTTACATGAATAAAATGGTCCAATTTTTGTCATATATGTGACTTGTAATTTAATTTAATTATAATATTTTAATTTAAATTAGAAATAGTTAGAATTAACTTTCATTAAATACTACATAAATTAATTGTTTATATATATATATATATGCATAATACATTTACGACCCCTTCTGCTTGGTATAATTTGTTAGTTTGACATCTCAACTTACAATTTTATTATTTTAACACTTAAACTCACCTAAATGTGCTAATTTGATGACATAATACATCTACCACTCCTGTACTTGTCACTTTTTGTTAGTTTGACACCTATACTTGTAGTTTTTAGTCAGTCCAACTCTTAAGATGTGAGGTGTAATACATATGTGGCCCCCTGTACTTGTTACTTTTTGTCAGTTTGACACTTCAACTTATAATTTTGCCATTTTGACACTTGAAGGCTAAAATTTAATTTTGAAACCCCTATCAACATACATGGCAAGGAATAGCGAATTAGCATGTGCCACATCATAAGAGTTTAACTGACCAAAAACTATAAATACATGGGTGGTAGATGTATTATGTCATCATATTAGTGCAAACTAGTGCATTTTAGCAAAGTTCTAGTGTCAAAATGGCAATATATAAGTTAAAGTGTCAAATTGACAAAAAGTGACAAGTACAGGGGTCATGTATGTACTATGTGTAAGATATGACATATGCCGATTCACTATTTCATACCATGTGTGTTGACAGGGGTTTCAAAATTGTATTTTAGACAAGTTCAAATATTAAAATGATAAAATTATAAGTTAAAGTGTCAAACTAATAAAAAGTGACAAGTACATCATCAATTACCCTATTTCTTAGCTTTTTGAATAGATCATACAAAAAATCTATTTCATTGATAGTAACTAGCTTAATTAATAATAAAGCACATTTAGACATACCTTGTAGACATTATTGTGAAATATATTATTACAATCAAATTTCTACAAGCTGTAGTAATTATTATATATACAACACATTTAAAATGATTCTTAAAATGTGATTTACATATTTAAAATGAAGAAATGGTTTTATCATTCTATTTCATATATTTTATATGTGAATGTAAGTGTCTATTAATATTGATTAATAATACGTTACAAATATATATACTGATGATATACACCAAAAGGATGAGAAAAAGTAACCAAAAGATAACAATAATAGATTACAACAAATATGGACGTAGTGTCTATGGGCATAATGTAAAGGAAGAAGACTGCAAAGATCTTGAAATCGTGTGATGGCCAATAGTTTGGTGAAGAGATCGGCTAAATGATCTTGGGTAAAGATGAAGTGAACTTTAATGAACCTGGATTACACTTGCTCATGCACAAAGTGATAGTCTAATTCAATAAGCTTTGTGCAAGCATGAAAAACTGGGTTAGAACTCAAATAAACAACCCCTATATTGTCACAATGTAGAATGGTGGAAGAGATAGGAAATTGCAGTTCTGACAATAAACCTTTAAGCCAAATTAGTTCAGAAGTGGCATTGGCAAGAGCTTTGTACTCACTTTCAGTGGAGGACCATGACACCGTAGGTTGTTTATTTGCTATCCATGAAATCAAAGACTTGCTAAGAAAAATTACAAACCTATTTGTCGAACGACGATCATCGCAATCACCACCCCAATCACTATTTATAAAGCAGTGTAATATTGGTGGGTTGTCTTGAGAGAAGAAGATGCCATGGGAGGAGGTACCTTTGATATAGCGGAGTAACCGTTTAAGAGCTTGCCAATAAGTGTCCAACGGATTGTGCATAAATTGACAGAGTCTATTTACACTGAATCCAATGTCTGACCTTGTGACGTAGCGGAAGAATGTTAGGATAAGTATTAACGATTGTTGAATCATGCACGACTACTAATCGCTAATCTTCTACAATCTGTAATTCTCAAATTCAGGATATAGGCATCAAAATTCAGAGAATTTTGGGAAAATTTAAAAGAAATCGAATTCTATTATTAAAACTGATGTCCAAAATAAAACAATAAACTCTTAAATAGAAAATCCTAAAACAATCCTAAAAAAACTAGGAAATAAGAATTCTAAACAACTAAAACTAGGAAATAATAATTCTAAAACAACTAAAACTAGAAAATAAGAATTTTAAAACAACTAAAACATAAAATTGCCTTTTTAAAGGCCTAAACGATAGAATTTGCCCTAAAAATAATGGGTCTCACAAGCAAAGCTAGTGACTCCTAATTTTTGGTTCGTTTCCAATCAAATTTGCCTTTTGAATCACCAAAATACAAAACTACAAAGTTACAGTTATTTATGAAACTGCCACTGCTACAATTTTTGGTATTTTTTCAGGAATCGAATTGCTTGCTCTTCTATGTCCACATCATTCTCCCCAGGGTGGACAAAATTCGCCCATGAATCTGACTCATTAGATGAATCACCTGCATATGGAATCAGATGCTTAACATTAAAAACATCCGTAGTTTGAATGTGACTAGGCAGCTTCAAACGGTAGGCATTAGGATTGATCTTCTCAATAACTTCCATTGGTCCAATCTTTTTGGTAGACAGCTTATTATAATCACCTGTAGGAAATATCTCCTTAGTAAGAACTGTCCACATATAATCCCCCACATCAAACTCGATATACCGCCTCTTCTTGTCAACAACTTACTTATATTTAGAAGCAGCTTTGACTAAATTCTCATAGACAGCCTTATGAATTTCCTGTAATCCACTAACAAAATCTTTTGCCTTTCCATGAACCCTCATTTTATTTGGGAGAGGAATCAAATCAATAGTCCTCGTGGTACAATAGAATACACCACAGAAAAAGGACTAAAACCAGTACTCTGATTGACTGCAGGATTATGAGCGAACTCTGCTTGACACAACTTTTGATCCTAGCTCTTCATATGCTCACCTTCTAAGCACCTTAATAGATTACCTAAAGATCGATTCACCACCTTAGTTTGCCCATCTGTTTGTGGATGATAGGCACTACTGAAATTAAGCTGCATGTTCACTATTTTCCTCAAACTTTGCCAAAAATGACTAAGAAACCTAGTATCTCAATCAGACACAATAGATATAGGCAATCTATGCAGTCTATAAACCTCTAGAAAGAATAACTGAGCCACACGAACAACATTTGTGGTTTTCTTACCTGGAATAAAATGCACCATTTTTGAAAACCGATCAACTACCACAAATATAGAATCATTACCTTACTATGTACGTTGTAATCCTGGCACAAAATCCATGCTGACCTCCACCCAAGGTTGCGAAGGGATTGGCAATGGCATGTACAAACCCGCATTAGATGCTGCTCCTTTAGAAACCTGGCAAATGCGACATCTCTGCACCAGCTTTTCAACTTCCTTGCAAATGGTAGGCCAGAAATAATGAGCCTGCACCAATTGCACAGTCTTGTCTTGTCCTACATGCCCTTCACCATGCAACTGTTTAATAATTTACAGACGCAAGCTACAATCTGGAACACATAACTGGTTACCCTTAAACAGAAATCCATCATTCAATAAGAAATATGTTCTTTCACCTGCTTTAACCTTAGCCATAATAACAGAAAAATATGGGTCAGTTTCAAATAATTCTACAAAGGAATCAAAACCAGGAACTTCAATTGACATTTGAGTCAACAGAGCCTTTCGCCTACTCAATGCATCAGCCACTTTGTTGGTAACACCCGACTTATGCTTCACCACAAAAGTAAACCTCTGAAGATAAGCAACCCAAGCCGCATGCCTAGCAGAAATCTTATCTTGCCTGTGCAAATGTTTCAATGCCTCATGATCTGTATACAAGATAAATTCCCGCTGAAACAAATAATGACACCAATGCTTAATAGCCTGAACCATAACATAGAATTCGACATCATAAGTGCTATAACGCAATCTGAGCCTTGATAACTTGTCACTAAAATACGCTACTGTTTGCTATTTTGACTCAGAACAGCCCTAATTCCCACTTTAGAAGCATCTGAATGCAACTCAAAAGGTTAATGGAAATCTAGAAACATTAAAATAAGAGCTGTAGTAAGGCGTAATTTAATAAACTTAAACGCCTTTTTTGCCTCATCTGTCCATTTAAACTTTCCCATCTGCCTTATGTAATCAGTGATAGGTGCCATAATGGTGCTAAAATGAGGAATAAAACGCCTATAAAACAAAGCCAATCCATGGAAACTCCTCACCTTAGTAATGGTAGTAGGATTTGGCCAATGTTTCACAGCCTCAACCTTGGACTCATCCACTCGCAAACCCTTACCCGACACAACATACCCAAGAAACAACACATTGGTAGTAAAGAAAACACACTTCTTAAGGGCAACATAGAATTTTTCCCTATGCAACACAGTAAGGACTTCTCGCAACTGACTAACGTGCTCATCCGGGTTAGCTCTATAAATCAAAATATCGTTAAAGTACACAACAACACACTTACCAATGAAAGGCCTCAAAATTTGGTTCATAACACGTATAAAAGTGCTTGGAGCATTTCATAACCCAAACGACATGACTAGCCAGTCAAACAGCCCTTCCCTTATTTTGAAGGCTGTTTTCCACTCATCTCCAGCTCGAATCCAAATTTGATGATAGCCACTCTTCAAATCCAATTTAGTAAAAATCGTGGCCCCACTGAGCTGATTAAGTAAGTCATCTAATATAGGAATAGGAAAATGATACCTGATAGTTATTTTGTTAATGGCCCGACTATTAACGTAATCCGCCAAGAACCATCCTTCTTTGGTGTCAGAAGGGCTAGTACTACACAAGGACTCAAGCTCTCGCGAATATATCCTATAACAAGCAACTCTTCCACTTGCCTCCTCAACTCTTCATGCTCACTAGGACTCATCCTATAGTGTGGTTGATTCGGCAAGGCTGCCCCTGGTTCAAGATCAATCTTGTAACACCCTACACCCTTAGTATTATTATTAAGCATCCTTTAGTCACATGTAATTATTATACACACACTTATAATTATCCATACATGCATACAACATTTTACATTAACTAATGGGCATATGTATGCTATAAGGAAAGAGAGAGTCTGGATTCGACCGACAACCTATGCTCCATGCTTTAACTACCATGCTATATGCTTCAAAATAGTCACACTTCAAGCTTCTCTATCTGGAAAAATAATTGCGATTTGTTGAGTCGCGACTCAATGAATATAAATATAAATTAAATTCTAAAGGCTAAAAAAAAAATTTCAACATCTCATAAAATAAATACAAAATTCAAATATTACATATGCATATGTTTTTGTTCCTTTTATTTGCTGTGACCTTGCAAGACAATACTGCACCCGGGTTCAAGTGAAACAAATGACAAGTGATAATTGATTTTGCTAGCCAGCATATAATAAGTGAATCAAGTGGTATCCTTTGATCATTAATATTTTCCAAGTGATTTACAAGTATTGGTCAAGCTGGTCACAACATCCTCTTATGTCCACATGCAAATGATCAAGTGCAATTGTATAGCAAGTAATTACCACAATCATAAATTTATCAATTGACATATATCCACATAGCAAAAATTTCACATTTATAATCACATAATCACACAATTGCACATTAGAATCCAATTGATGTATATACTCACTTCCCTAGATGACAAACACTTTATGGACAATTTGTGTCACCCTCTTGAGTTTCAGCAATATTTTGAGATCCTAAAATATGATATATATTTAATTAAAAATATATCTACAATGAATTTTTATATTTATTTTACAATTAGGATATGTTCTGTATATAATTCAGATATGTTCTTTATATGTGTAAGCCTAACATTTATGCATATTTATTTCTTGATAGGCAGTTTGACCTTACTAGGCCTGGGGGTGAATAACTCTCACCACACAACTCAAAATTACCTAATTAATTTTTATACAAAACTATACATATAGGGATATAGTATATCCAAAAATTAGCTCAATATATACTCTGTACAATAAATGGTGAATTTTTGAATTCATATATGTGTACTGCACAGGAACAGTTTGAGCATGTCTAACTCAATTTAGAATTTCTCAAGATATACAAGTTTAATTGAAAAACCAATTCTCAAAAACTTTTTTTACACATAAAGGAACAACTTTCATGTTTTATAATTCATCTATTTCAGCCTCTAAGGTCCTTATATAAATTGGGGAAAACCGGACTGCCTGCAGATATAGCAAGCAGAACCAGTCCCACTCCATGAATGATTTCTCAATGCACATATATTATTTCACAAAAATGCATCACATTGTTTTAGATAACATATAAAGGAATAAAACTCATGTTTATAACATTGTCTAATTCAGTCTCTAACATCCTCAAAATAATTAATCAACATCAGGTAGTCTACAAGACTGCTACCCAAACTAGTCCCAAATAAACTTCCATAGAATTTCACATACTTATTATTTCACAAAATCCTTTTACAAGAGTCAATTTCAAACATAAATATACAAGTTTCATGTTTTATATTTCTCTTAATTCTGCCTTTATGACCACAAAAATTAGAGTACAAAACCTACTCTAAAACAGAATTCAAAAACTATAAAATCACTTCCACACCTCACCATATAATTTCAAATATAATTGAAAGAAAAATAATTAACTCACCCAAATTAGGATCTGAAATTATCCAATTCAAGTTTAGGAATTTTAGAGAAAAAGAAGGAAATAAGATTTAGCAAATGAACTTAGACGGGAGAAGAAGGTAAGAGTTTTGTTTTTTCTTCCTACCTCCCAAAATATCCACTATCTAATATTATTATTATTATTATTATTATCATCATCATCATCATCATCATCATCATCATCATCATCATTATCATTATTATTATTATAATAATAATATTTTTAATCAAATATCAAGAAAAAGTTCAAATTAATCCTCCTTCTATGCTAAAGTTCAATTTAGTCCCTAAGGTTACTCATGTAAACAAGTCAACTAGATTCAATTCATGTAAAATACACATAGTTAAATGGAATAGTCTAAGACGCATATGTTCATATAATATTAATTATGGATGAAAATAGAAATGTTACATGGAGAGAAAAGTAAATAATAATGTTGGTGGTGGTGGGATTTGACCAAGTTGTGTGGAGATGAAGCAGGTGTTTTTGGAGTTCCTTCATTAAGTTGAAGGCTGTTTAGTTGCTTGTGAAATATGGAAATTAATGGGAAAATAATAGTTTTAATTCTTATATTTTTCACTTGTAATAAAATTAGTAATGTAATTTTTTTCATAATACTTAGATACTCAATGCAATGTTGCGTATTTTTTTTATAATAAGGAGGTCGATTAATATGGACAATTGTCCTTTTTCAATTGGGTAAAAATAATTACAGATCAACATCAACAGAATGGTTATTTACACATTTCAAATTCAATCATAACTTATACACTGGAACCTAAAATTTTTTAAATTTTAATTTTTTTTAATCTCTTGATAATATCTAAAAAACACCTACAGCTACATAATGAAAGGCCCAAAAAATATTAAAAGGTAACATTAAATTATAAATTTAAGTGCATGATAAATTAAAATTGATTTTTTTTCTTGAATAGACTTAAAATTGAAATATAAGTGAATTAATAGCCAATTAATGAAATTTCAGATGTATAAATATGCATTTGGCAAAAAAATTTTACGAAATAAATTTTTATATTTCTATATCAAATACAAAATTCCTCTAAACCTTGGAATTAAATCTGCTAAACTAATAATCTTTCTTTATTCATGCGCTATTGATCTCCATCAAAAGTCTGCAAAATATTTTATTGTTACTAATTAGCTGCTTAATATTCTACAGACGAATTCATATTGTCAACATTTTGTTAGTCGTACCTCAACGACTTTATTCATGGCCTCATCTTTACTGTGGTCTCAATCTCATTGGTAGAAAATTATTTTCAATTTCTTTTTTTTAAACACCAGCTTATATTTCAATAGAAAGAATAAATATAATAGATTACAAGATAAAACAGTAAACCACCAAATCAATCAATTAAAAATAGATTAAAAAATAATTTTTGAGATTAATAGTACAAATAATATAAGGAAATCATAACTCATAAGTACTAAAACTCGAAATCTAAACTAGATGCAGGTACCATCTGAAATTAAAATTTTATTTTAATTTAGTTGGATTCAGTTCAGTTTTATACTAAGAAAATTCGGTTAACCAAAATAACCAAATAAACCAAAATTATATATTATATATTTTTTAAATAGTATAATAATTTAATGTAAAAATAATAAAATAATTAATATTTGTGCAAAAAATTGATTTGGTTTGATTAGTTCGATTTCCAATTTGGTTTGATTCGGTTATTTTGGTTCAATTTGATTTCTCATTTAGTTCAATTCGGTTCAATTTTTATTATAACACCCCTTCCTATTGACACCATCTTTGCGCATTATCACTGTATAACAGCACATTGAAGGCACCAATAGGGAGGAACGTTATCTAAAACTGTCCTTCAATAGTATGATCGATTCAATATCACTTAAAAATAAATAAACTATCCAGCAGTGTGCAAACATAACTAGCCTAATTAATCAACAACATTTTAAGATGTTTGTACAAGATGGCAAGAGAGATGTTAATTACAGATACATATCATAATATTGTCCATATTACCATAATACCAAAAATACATAGTTCTCTTCCTCATACACAATACACTTGGTACTAAATCAACCTACTCATGTACTTTCACAGGTTGGACACTAATTCCTAGCATGAACTTCCACTAAATTTTCAGCACCCATTTTGAAGTTCTGACTTCACTTCCATGCTCAAAACAGTAGCAGCTACTCAGTAAAAATTATATTAGGAGAGTGGTGAGTACTTCTAAGGAAATACTCAGTGAGTGAACTACAAAGGAAAGTAACAAATAGTATAGGAAAATGAGAAGGAAATAGATCATGGATTCATATGTATATTCACAGTTCACTGGAGGTTTGTATTGTCGTCGGTCGTTAATTCATTTCAAGTAGCTTTTGTATTATATTTCTTTATGTATTTAACTATTCCAATGTATTCGCAATTCACAATAAATTCTCATCATTTCAGAAAATAAGTAATAGCAAGTTACTCATAAATATTTTACGGCAAGTCATTTATATAAAATAGTCCACAATGTTATACTCTCAAAATCTCAAGTGATCACAATAATATAAACGTAATAAAATAACTTATTGCAATGCAATTTCATAGCTTTGCGAAATAATTCATCATAAGAGCATTATCAGAGTAAACTATACACATGTAATAATGACATCGGATATAGTATGGACCAGTACTATACCAAAAGCAATATAATAAGTCAGTATGCATACGACGACTTAAGTGTGATAAGCACTTAAGCCAATAAATATATATAACTCATTTCCGTCAATTTCTCTTGAATGCCAAACCTTAGACAAAATATGTATCCGGCCCCAGGCAATGACTATACATATATTCTAGGTATGGTCTTACACCTACAAGATAAAATGTGCACCCGGCCCCAGGCATTGGCTATACACAATTACCAGCCCCGCCATGTCTTGTCACCAATATACGATGTTTACTCGTTGCTCTTATTGCTCAAAACACATTCGTCAAATGCTTGTTGATAAATGCTATATACATTTTTTCATATACTAAAATATACATCCCAAATATACCAAAAATATACCTAAAATCAACATTTGGTATTCCAAAACATTTCCCATAAAACTATTCTTAATATAATTCTTTTTAAATATAGTATAATTCAAATATCTCTCAATAGATAAAATAATTTTTTAGCCGAAATGCACGTATTAAAATATTGAAATATTGAATAAAAATATTCCTTTCATCAAAAGCATATATGCATATATAAATGCTTACATATATTATGGTAATATTTGACCTTGATAAATTTAGGGTAAATTATTATTTACTCCCTGTATTTTGGTCTATTACACTACATCGTCCTTGACATTCTAAAAATATATTTATCCATCCTTATATTTTGCTCAGTTAAACTCGTTCATCCTTCCATAAGGGTTTTTTGACAGTTAACCAAAAAAATAAAGGTTATATTGAAAAAAACAAATGGAAAAGTCAAAAGTATCCTTTGTAGCAAAACCCTAACCTCCTTCTCTATTCCACAACTTCAATTGATCCATCATCATTCAAATTCTCCATAGACCTAATGAAATTACCATCTTCACTATCAAAATCCCGTTCCCTTTGGCTATCAAGCCCAGCTTGATCTTTAAAGCTTCCATGTCGTGTTGCACATCAAGAAGACCGCACGAATCTAGTGGCGTGTTGAGTGGGACATACTTTGAAGACTTCTAGCGACATGCCTCGTCGTGGTTATTTTCGTCGGCAAAACGTCATTTTTGGTTGTGTTGGCAGCAGTGAGAGGAGATGTGTTATTGTGAGAGGAAGGCGAAGGATCAAGTGTGGAGGAAGGCGTGTTGGTTGTAGTCGTGCAACGGGTGGTGACAAGGAATGTAAGGTTTTGACCGAACTACTTGTGTCTATATCTGTGTTTGTGTGTTAGAGAGATGTGAGTAAATAGTGGAAGAGCAAAGAGGAAACTATGCAATTACACTTTGATCTCCACCGTTTCAACCTCCTGCTATAATCTCTATTATCTTCCTCTCTTTTTGTTTCCATTTACTCTTCATTATGTGTTTTCAATTAAAAAAAAGTCAGTGCAGTTAAGTTTTGTTACTCTTTAATTGTCTGAGATTAAATGGGCAACATAGCATTCTTACAATTGTTCTTGCCATTGCTAAGATTCAGCTCATTGTTTTACCCATCATGTGACTTTTTACAATTGCTCTCCATGGATTTTCCAATGCTCAATGCAGACTTCATTGGTCTCAAAAATAAATTTGGCTATACGCAGGTTGTAGACTCTGAGGCCAGTTCTGTTTCAAGTGATCATAGTCATTTTTTTAAAAAAAAAATTCTATAGAGATTTTTACTTTTAAGCCTTATTAAAACTGATGATTTTTATGGAATAATTGATGATTCAAGCATGGCAAAATATGGAGGTCTGGCCAAATTATACTTTGAAGAGCCTGCAGACATCAAATGTACTATGGTATAATTATTTCATATGTTTTTCTTTTTTCTCTGGTAATGAGAAAGGTATACTTTGTAGTGATTGAATTTTAATTGTTGGAGCTAGAAAGAACACCAATTTGAAGAAGTGATAAATGTGGAATATCATCAATTTGAGAAGAATACCTTCTGCATTGGAGCTGCTTTTGTTCCTAAAAGAGCTAGTCTTGAAGAAGATTTTTTTTTTTGAAAATGTGAATTTCATTCCAAAACGCCACCACCAACTAAGCTGGGACAAAGAAAAACAAAATAAGGGCCATCAAGAAAAGCAATTAGTCTTGAAGAAGATGATGGTTTGGATCATCATTTTTGTTCAAATTTTGAGAAGAATACCTTTTGCACTCTCTGTGCCACTTTTGTTTCTCTTTTCTTTCCCAACTCAGGGCACAAAATATAAAAGGGGATATTTTAGTCTTTTCATAGCCATTTAACGTCCACTTAATAGAAATAGTGCATAAAGGACTTTTTAATTAATTTCATTAAATTACAAGGACTAACAAATATATTTTTAGAATGTCAGAGACGAAGTAGTGTAATAGGCCAAAATACAGGAGGAAATAATTTACCCATAAATTTAATATTCATCACTTTTATAACCTTAAATTATATTTTATGTTATTAGATAATTATAAATTTAAGAAAATTTTTTTTTTGCTAATGATATTATTAAGATTATCACTTTTATTATAATCATTAGGTTGTGCACCTAATGACATAGACTCCAGTGTACTTTTACAAACCTGACTTTTTTTCAGATGGATTGTGAATTCCTAAACTCCTTTACCATAATTTGTTTGGATTCAAATAAGTTGAAACATAAATTGTTCAAAAGAAACTATTGAATAATTTAAAGGAGAAACTTGTATTAATTTTTAGAGCTCAATACAAAATAAAAGTAGAATAAAAGGAAGACAGTGCTATCAACTAAGGAAATTGACAGTAGCTACTAATGATTGGCTAATGATACTTATTGATTGTAGATTGGTATATATGTGTGTAGATGTCAATGTTGATTTGTGTTCTTCCCCTTTTATAGGTCTCCTTTACTTGCAGACTACTTCTCTCATTTATTTCTCTAGCTCAAGAGTTTGTTTTGTTTCTTGCAGGAATAAATGCATAACTCCTCACACTCCTTCTTCTCCAAGCTTGATCTTTTTCCCCAAGGCATGTTCATCCAGAATCTTCTTCTTCATCAATGTACAGATAATTCTAGAATCTTCTTGTATTTTCCTTTCCTAAAGCATTTTGATGTATGTAACCTTCACCTTAATTTACTTCTCCAAGCAGATCTGAACAATAAATTCTATTTCCAGAACCTTTTGCAACTTGCACTGGTTATGCACTGATTATGGCTGGACTTTTTCACTCATTTTGAGCTTCAAAATTTTTTAATTAAATCAAATTGGCCATTAAATTAATGACCTTAATATTTCAACCAAAATTTTCAATTATGGCACAAATAATACCCCGACATGTAATTAGCTTGGGCAATCTCAAGCTAATTTACATGTAAAATAAAAGTCATAAATATTTTTTTTTATAAAAATTTTTTGTAAAGGCATTAAAATATTGCAGGCCACATAAAATGGACAAAGTCAATTAATTAATAATATGGCCCATTAGCTTTCAAAAAAAAAAAAAAAGTGGCCCATTAAGTTTGTTTTTTTTTTCTCTTACCTTTTTTTCTTTCCACCCCTACTTTCTTCTTCCTTTAGTTCACTATTTTTTTTTCTTTTGAACTGGTCACGTCATTTTTTCCTTTCTTTTCTTATTTGCTTCTTCTCTTTCGGTCACTGCTAGCTACTCATCACCACCACCCTCTGCTCCAACGAACAACAGAGGTCCGCCATCACCGAGCCACCGTAAGCTGCACAGAAGGCTGCTGCCCTTCACAACGCAGCACCAAGCAAGCAATAGTCCTCTGCTTCCGCTTTGCGACCGCCTACCAGTAGGTCACCAGCTTCCCACGGTCTGCAGCCACACTTGCGGAGTCATCTCCGGGCAGCACACCAACATCTCCCTCCAATTTGTTAAGAATTTTTGTTGATTTCCCAAGGCCATTTCTCTAAGAAAATCCACACCCACTTCAATTATAATTTATTGAAGGAAAAAGATCAAGCAAGGTATTTTAATTTCCTTGAATCAACCTTCAATTTTGAAATGTTGCTCTTGTATAGAGAATTTATTCTTGGTGGATTTTGTTTAGAGGAATTTGACTATGCCTTTATTTTCTTAGATGAGAATTGATTTCTTGTGATAATCTTTGATAATTAGCCAAAAATTAAAATTTAATTTTGACTTTGCAAATTGCACTATCTCAATTTTAACCGAAAAATAACTTGTAAATTATAATTCGGCTCTCTTTGTTTTGTTCATTTTGTCACATTTGACTTTGATAAATTAGATGAAACTTAGAGCTATTTATCACCTTTGATCACTTATTTAGCCAAATTAATTTGATAATTTTAGCTATCTTCCAAGGCTTCTGCATTTGGAATGCTTTGGGATATGTTGGATGCAAAACACATATGCTGGCCGAAAATTCATTGATTTTAGCTCATTCAATCTTGTAGAAAATCGGCTTTATTTTGGCAATCTTCATGCCAAAATGATTTTTGTGTTTTTAAATTTGCACAAAAGAATAATTTTAAGCCACTAGCCAAATCAATCCTAATTTTATTTGGCCTTATCTCTTGCTAATCAAAATGTGATGCCTTGATAGCTCGAACACCTGGCCAAAATTCTTGGTTCACCATTAGCCATTCTTTAGATTTGATCATCTTTGAGTATATTTTAGCAATCTATGCCAAACTCCATCTTTAGCCAAAAATTTCTACATGTTTTGGCCATCTTTATCCTTTGCAATTTGTTTGTTCTTGGTCAATCACTATGCACTTTCATGATTTGAGAGCCATGAGAAAATGGACCAAAACACTGCTTCTTTCTGAAACAATTCCCCATATTTATTTTAGCAAAATTTTACTAAAATTTCTTCTTTTGCAGAATTTATTTATTTAATTTGGCTTTATTAAACTGAATAAAATGTTTCTTAGATGGTCACCATTTATCTATCTTTAATTTTACAATAACAAATTAATTTTTCTGGGGAAAGATATGTCTTGCTTGTTTTCTGTGCCTAATATGAATGTTCCAACATCGGTGGCTTGGTACGACATTCCATTATAGCATAGACGAAATAAATTAGCATGTGGCTTATTAAAACCATAAACACCCTATGCCACACTGATTATGTCCATGCTTGCCTCTATATTACCACAAGGTCAATTTATTTATTTTAGCAATAAATTACCAAAATATTGTCTATTCTCATGGCAAATTATATTCCTAGGCCATTTGATTTATGGCCAAATTAATTATTTATTTAGCCTTTATCTTGTTTTCTTGTCTATGTATTTGAAAATTATGCAATTTGTCTGCATTTAATTTTTGCAAATTCATCTTCAATGTAGTGCACTTTGGGACTTTCAATTTACCTTGACTTTTATCCATCAGTCTGCATTTTTTCTTGATATTTCTTTGGCTCTTTCTTCATAGTGAAGATGAATCCATTGTCTTTTCTTCTGGGGATTTGCTTTGTCTATGCCTGTCTGTTTTTCAATTCAACCTTTTGTATCACTGATCACACCACACACATACACCACAGCCATGCATCAAAATGCCTAATTTTCAACTGTTATGCTGCTGGAATTTCATCAACACATCACCAATCACTGTATTTATTCCACACACTAAAGAAACACACTAGAGACAAACATCACTAAATAGAAACACACCAATAACTCAAACTTACAATAGAAACACACTAAAAACTTGCAGAATTCAAACTTCATTCAAGATAAGATAATGGCTATCAAGCCAATTTCAAAAAATCAAAAAGCAAAATATTGCCATTAAATGGCAATTTCCTAGCTAGAGAGGCCAATTATTTAATTTTCTTTATTTAGCTTTTATTTTTCCACATAGTGGAAAATATTTTCAGCTCCACCCCTTTTGACAGCCTTCTTAGTCTTAACAGGGAGGTAATATTTAGACTTTTTGATTTAGCATTTTCCTATAGTCCCATGCAAAATAATCCTTTTAAAGCTTAGTATTTCAATTGGATTTTCCATAAAGAAAACATTAAGGGATTTTTTTTGTTTTCAACAGTAATTGAAAAAAAATCATTATTATTACATTAATTACCTCTTCTGATGGCCTTTGGATGACCCTTCTATTTCTCTTGAGAAAGTTGCCCCCCAAGTGTGGATACTGGTAACATCTTCCCCAGCCTTTTGCATCAGGGACTTCTTTGTGCTAGACAGTGGATCACTTGTAGCTTTAGACTTGAGCTTGACCTTAGCATTAGGTTGGGTCTCCTGTCCTTTTTGTATTTTATGAGCTGCTTCTTCCCTCTGCAACCTTCTTTCCTATGTATGAGTTAGAGGTTGAGGAAACTTTTTATCTATCACTCTTGGCCACTGTCTATTTGGTGGAGCAGACTATGACACCATAAATTTAGGTTGTACAGGTTTTTCATCCTTCCTTGGCTTGGACCTGTATTTATGGCTAATTTTGAATGAATTTGGATTAAGTGGCCTTTCATCTAATGGTAAAATTTTCTTGTGAGAAACTGACATCCAACGACTTTTGAACCTGTTTGGATTCATGTTGGAAGGGTGAGCCACCTTTTCTTCTTCTTTGATTTTCTCTTCCAAAACCACGTTGATATATTTGGTCAATGTTGCTGAGGAAAATGAATTTTCCTCTATCAGTTTTTCCTCCTTTTCTATATTCAGGTCTATTCCCACCCTTTGGGATTGAGGAGAAGATAAATGGTCAGGAACTAGTGCTTGGCAAATTGATTTTTCAATAGGTAAAATGTCACCTTTTGTGTTTTGTTCTAATCCTTGGGGAATTAATTTCTATTCCTGGGGAAGTAATGTTTGAGCTCGAGGAATTGATTGTTCCTTATGTATACTCCTTGTGCTTTGCTTTTGTCCCTGAGGAAGTAGTTTTTGGCCTTGGAAAAAAGGCGTCTGAACCTGGGGATTTGGCATGTAACCCCGGGGAATTAGTTCTTCCTCATGAGAAATGTTACCCCCCGAACCTTTTTTTTATGAACAATCTTTTGGTCATGAATTTTAGATGGCGAACTTGAATTTGACTTGTTATTATCATCATAAATCTGAACTCCTTTAACATTTGGTTTAGCAGTATATGAATGTCTAGATTTCTTTTGAACCACCACTTTTGATGCAGAATTTTGACTTTCCAATTTGGAAAGTTTTTCTTTCATTATACAAATGAACTATTTATTATCTCTTGCATAATTTTCTGTATATCATTTTCGAATTTTTACTAAGAGTCTTGCAAAAAATTCTTTATTTACAATAGTGAGTCATGCATCTCTTTTATGAGAATATTTTAAACATTAATGTCTTCTTTAGCAGTGATATTCAAATTTTAGCATGAATGGCCAAAAGGTGCCTTAGTCCAAAAGTGATCATGAGGCATCAAATCTTCATTCATTTGTTCCTAGAAACCACCTGGATTTATAGGTTAATTATTGGTCCAGTAACAACCTTTAAAATTTTCTTCTTTAAATCTGTAGCCTTCATTCATTTGTTCCCGAAAACCACCTGAATTTACAAGTGAATTATTCGTTCAGTAACCAACTTAAAAAATTTTCTTCTTCAAATCTGTTCATTTTTTTAAAATATATCCCACCGGGCGTGCCAAAAATTGTTTATCCAATTTTTGAGTTTGGGTGCCTGCCAAAAAGATTGTTGGTTGCGAGTGTGCTAGAGGAGAAATTTCTCAAAATAAAAACTTGACTTCTTTTCAGACAGATTGTGAATTCCCAAACTCCTTTACCACAATTTGTTTGGATTCCAATGAGATGAAATATAAATTGATGAAAAGAAACTATTAAATAATTTAAAGGAGAGCTTATATGAAGTTTTAGAGCTCAATACAAAATAAGAGTAGAATAAAAGGGAGATAGTGCTATAAACTAAGGAAATTAACAGTAGTTACTAATGACTAGCTAATGATAATTGTTGATTGTAGATTGGTGTAGATGTCGATGTTGATATGTGTTCTTCCCCTTTTATAGGCCTCCTTTACTTGCAGGCTACTTCTCTCATTTATTTCTCCAGCTCAAGAGTTTCTTCTGTTTCTTGTAGGAATAAATGTGTAACTCCTCAGACTCCTTCTTCTCTAAGCTTAATCTTTTTCCCCAAGGAGTTTCTTCTGTTTCTTGTAGGAATAAATGTGTAACTCCTCAGACTCCTTCTCTAAGCTTAATCTTTTTCCCCAAGGCATGTTCATCCAGAATCTTCTTCTTCATCAATGTACCGATAATTCTATAATCTTCTTGTATTTTCCTTTCCTAAAGCATTTTGACGTCTATAACCTTCACCTTAATTTACTTCTCCAAGCAGCTTCTGAACAATAAATTCTATTTCCAAAACTTTCTGCAACTTGCACTGGTTATGGACTGATTATGGCTGGATTTTTTCACTCATTTTGGGTTTCAAAAAATTTTAATTAAATCAAATTGGCCATTAAACTAATGGCTTTAATATTTCAGCCAAAATTTTCAATTATGACTCAAACAATTTGTTTATTATTATTATTATTATTACTTTAAAAGAAATTCTTATTATTAATCTTCATTTATAATTCTTCGTAAAAAATTCAAGAATTAAAATTTTCTAATTTTAGATACAACTCTTGGAGGATTATTATTTTTATTTATTTTTTTATTGGTCTTTCAAACTCATAAATCATTTGATTTACAGTTATAAACAATATCCAAGTTCCGGTTTAATAGGCTTCCACACCACTCAATTTTGTCTTGGCCCAAATAGTTCTATTATTATTTTTTTTTTTTGGCCTTAGGAAATTGTATACTGGAAGGGGTATCAAGCGACTCGAACCGGAGTCCCCAGCAGGCTGCCAGTAGTGCCTTGGCCATCAGGCCAGGCGCTCGCTGGCAAATAGTTCTATCAATTTGTAATTCTTGGGTAGGAATATGTAAAGTAATCTGATGAAATGTTATTAGTTTTATTAAGGGTTAGACAACCCAGGTGTAGGCTACTAACTAGCCCACTGAGACTACTTCTTTAATTCATATTTTATTTGTCGTTTGCTAAATTTGCATTTGGGTAAAATCTTCAGTGTTCCCTACCAAGTTCTCGGTTCTCTGCAACTAAAGTAATCTAAACCAACTCCATCTGATTTACACTAAGAAAAAGCTTAACCTTCCAGCTCTTAAATAACTCAAAGCTTACACTGCACTTATTTATATATATATATTAAACTTATTTTCGTAGAAGTTATGGAAGTAGTTTCATGAGTTTTGTTGGTTTACAACCAGCTCACTTTAAAGCTAAGATTTTGATGTCACAAGGCCACAAACAATAAGAATTTAACAATGCTTCATAAGGTTAATGCAAGGAGAATATTATCAACAAAAGTTGCAGTTTCAAGAACACAAAATTAGGAGAGCTCTAACAAGTGTTAAAAGAGAAAGAATGAAGCCAACATCATAACTAAATCCTGTAGAAAAACAGGATTCACGAATAATCACCACAAGAGACAAGCTTGACTTGAAGCAAGGGAGGTACATAGAATCACACTTTCAAACAAGAAAAAGATTAATTCAGATTCGGGAAGATTCAAACTCTGTCCAGACGAGGAACAAGGAAAGATTCACTCACCTATTGATGACCGCTCCTCTGCTCTGCTCTCAATTGGTCACTCTATAATTCTTTGCTTACACAGCTCCAGTTCACCACGAATTTTAGCTTTGCATTCTTGTTCTTACCAGCTTTTTTTTTTCAATACAGCAATGAAGGGAACAACTTAATGAAATTATTCACCAGCAGAAACACATCTATATCCGATGGTTAGAATAGGTATCACCAAGAGAAGAGTTTGGGTCTACAGGGAAACAAGAATGAATTTCGAAATAGGCTTTTAAACTGATACCGAGAACAACTGATGGAGGTTCACTCTCTATTTTTTTTTTTTTTTTGGTTCCAATGCAGAGAAGAAAGCCTGGAGTAGATAGATATCCCCATCTTGCTGAGTCATAACTCAGATACACAGGAGTTTGACACCTCCTGCTTCCCTTATTTCCATTCAATTATAACCTCAAACTTTCTTTTTGTACAATGAAGTCCTTATTTCTAATTTTATATTGTGATAATTTAGTCTTAACCTATTTCTAACTTCTCACACATCTATCTCTAACTTCTAACACATATATATACATATATTTATCCTAAATTATTATTTTCATATACAAATGTTTATTTTTGTTTATTTATTACTTTTATATTTTAATATTTCTAGAACACAGACGTGACATTTATAGAATTCGGTTTGATTAATTCAGTTCAGTTAGAAACATAGACAAAAACAAACTAAATGTTCACCCCTAAGTGGAAGCCCGTAAAAAATAAGTATGATTGCCTGCAATATTGAATAAAATATTTCAACACTAATAATTATAAATTATAACAATACCAACAAGTATAAAAATAATTAAAAAAATTAAATTTAACTCAACATTAACTAATTTTTAAACATATAAGATATTAATTATATAAAAATATATTTTTAAAAAATTTTAATTTGATGTTTTAAATAAATTTTTAAACAAAAAGTATACTTTTCACTATTTTCAAATATTACTAAAAATATACATTAAATTTAAAAATTAATTAAATTTTTTATTAATTGAAAACAAAATATATATTTTTAACTTTAAATACATCAAAAGAATAAAATATGAATTTTTAATTGATTGAACTATTTTTAATAAAATTATTTAATGTCTTTTGAAGTGGTATTTAATTGGACAAAATTGACAAAAAAACTTAAAATGCAGCAATTTTACTTTTAAACACAAGTTTAGGGATGAAATTTTTTTAAAAGATCCTTAATGTGTGCAAATATAAAAATATGAGAGCTCGATACAATACAATTAAAATTTAAGGGTTTAATAGAATAAAATATAAAAATTTAAAGGCTTAAAAATGGGTTTTGCGAAATAAAAATTACAAACTTAGTATGGTGTGTTGAAATTAACGTATTGCAATAAAGATTAAAACAAAAATGCTTGTAAACATATACTAGTCTAGATATTGTTCAAATAAGAGTCTAGCTAGCTGCCTTTGTATAAAAAAGACACTACAATCAGTCGCAAGAAGTAATGCATGCATGAAAAGAAAAACTACATTTTAGTGCTTTTACTTCTAAGATATTTATAATACATTTTGATACTTCGATATGAGAAAATATCAGAAGAGAAGAATAATTTTAAACAAAAGAAATCTGCTTTTTTTCTTGTCTTTACAAACCAAAAAACTCAAGAATATATAGTAGTACAGCTCTCCTATTTTGGAATTAATTCGGCATGTAAATAAGCCTGAATTAACACTACCTAACCTCCTACCTAAATTAGAAGTCAACTAATTTTCTTCTATACAAGATTACAAATATGAATATACAGAGATATTTTCCTAATACCTCCCTCCAGTTGGAGCATGCAGATTATGAATGCCCAACTTGCGGAGAAGATACTCAAACTATTGACCACCCAATTCTTTAGTGAAGATATTGGCTAGTTGAGAACCAGTGGGAACATAAGTGGGCTTAATTATGCCAGTGTGAACTGCATTGCGAACAAAGTGATAATTAATCTCTATGTGCTTCGTTCGCTCATGAAATACAGGATTGGCTGCAAGATGTAGAGTTGCTTGGCTATCACAAGAAAATTTAATCGAAGTTGAATGAGCAACACCAAGAGCCAACAATAATCCTTTTAACCATTTTAATTCACAAATGGTCATAGCCACGGCTCGATACTCTGCTTCAGCGGAGGACCGAGATACCAATTGTTGCTTCTTGGTCTTCCAAGAGATTGGTGAACTTCCAAGTTGAATGTAACATCCAGTCAAAGAGCGACGAGTCAACCCACCTAATCAGAATCACACCAAGTATAAAGCTTTCCTTTCCTTGACCAAGATTTCCTTTCAAATAATGGACCACACACAAGCAGCCTCCCAATGTTCTTTCCATAGTTGTTGCATAAATTGAGCCAACATGTGCACACAGTAGGATAATTCAGGTCTAGTAACTGAAAGATATATAAGATGCCCTACTAAACGTCTATAACTTTCTGGATTGGTAAAAAAATCACCTTTTTCCATGGCCAAATTATGATTTTGTTCAATTGGAAAAGACACAGGTTTAGCTCCATGTAAACCAACTTCTGAAATGATATCCAAAGCATATTTGCGTTGGACTACGTGCAACCTCAATACCCAAAAAATATTGTAACACACCCAAATCCTTTATATGAAAACAACTACTCAAGTATTCCTTAAATATTTGAATAGCTGAATGATCATTACCTGGCACAATTATGTCACTGACATATACGAGAACATGAAGTTGCACTATGCATTTTTGAAAGGTAAATAAGGAGTAGTCTAAGTAGGACTGCTGAAACCATAATGTTTCAAGGAAATCATTAATTTTGCAAACCAACATCGAGGAGCTTGCCTCAACCCGTATAAAGACTTCTTGAGCCGACATACCATTCCTGGATTGTGAGAGTAAAATTCGAGAGCCATATGCATATACACCTCTACCTTTAAATCACCATGCAAGAATGCATTATGCACATCCATCTGATGAAGATCCTAATTTTTAGCTGCAGCTACAGCTAAAAAAATACAAACTGTAACCATTTTAGCCACGGGTGCAAATGTCTCGTTGCGATCAAGTCCTTCAACCTGCCTATTCCCAAGAATCACCAAGTGAGCCTTGTAGCATTCAAACGTTCCATCTGCATTATATTTTATTCAGAACACCCATTTATAGCTTATGGCTTGTTTTCCTGGCAGTAAAGTCTCTACAGTCCATGTTCCATTATCTTCCAAGGCTTGTATCTCCTTCTTTATGGCACCTTTCCATCGTTCATCTTTCATAGCTTCAGCAAAAGTTCTAGGTTCTACATCTCTAATAATGGCTGCCAAGAAAGCACAGTGTTGCACTGAAAATTTATCATAATTCACATAGTGTGCAATAGGGACTACTTGAGGGTTGTCAAAGGTCAAGTGAGTTTGCAAAAGGGCTTCTTCTTTTCACAGTATACAAGATGTAGTCTTTCAATAGAACAAATTGTTGTTTCTCTCTGTGGCCTCACCCCAATACTACTTCAGATTGTAAGTTATTTTCAATATTATTTGCACCCCATTGCTACATGAACATATGAATCTGTTGTTTCATCCACACTTTCAGCTTGATTTAGCTGATCATGGTGTACTTATTTAGTCATCTTACAACAATGTTCCATCTCTCCCTCATCCAAATCATCATTAATCATATAAGTACTGGTCTTATCTTCTTTAAGTTGAACTTTGTAAGGAAATTCATGTTCAACAAACACTGCATCCTTTGAAAAAAACAACTCACCTGTATCCAAATCATATATTTTCCATCCCTTCTTTCAAAAGGGATAGCCGACAAAGATACATTTTCTGCTTTCAACTAATGAATTTATCTCATCCCCTTTGTTGATGACGAATGCTTTCATATGAAGGAGCATGGCCAAACAACATTTCATGAGGTATTTTTCCTTTTAATAGAATAGATGGAGTCCGATTAATCAAGTATGCAGCTGTCAAAATACATTATCCTCAAAATTGAATAGACAAATTCACCTGAAACTGCAATGCACATGCCACATTAAGTATGTGATGATGTTTCCGTTCAACTCTCCCATTTTGTTGAGGAGTCCCAACACATGAAGTTTGATGAATTATACCATTCTCCACAAAATAATCATTCAAGTAAACAAATTCAGTCCAATTATCACTGCGAACTATTTTCATATTACCATAAAATTGTCTATGCACCAAAGCACAAAAATTAAAAAAAAAACTTTTCTACTTCAGATTTATCATGTTGCAAATACATGTACACCCACACACTTCTTAAATAATCATCAACCATTGTAAAAAAATAATATCCATCATAAAAAGTTAGAGTTTTATAAGGACCCTATAAGTCACATCGAATTATCTCAAAATAGTAAATGCTTTATTTTTACTACATGCAAACTCTGCTCTACTTTGTTTTGCTCGAAAACAAACCTCGCATCTAACACTTTTATCACCATTCTTGTCAACAGTTGGTAAAAATGCAAGCACTTGATTAGAAGGATGCCCCAACCTTTGATGCCAAATGTTAAAAGACTTTGTTTGTCCGCTTTCAAAGCCTTAACTGACAACATTCCCTCCAAGTTTTGAAAGTAGTAAAGCCCCTTGCGTTCCTCACCTGTACCAATAAGCATCCTCGTATTGCGGTCATACATAGCACAAAAATCATCAGTAAACAAAACCATACAATTCAACTCCTTATTCAGTTATGATACTGAAATCAAGTTACACTTTAAATCAGATACATATAGCACATTATTCAGCTTCAAATTTTTATTTAACATCACAGATCCTTCTTTCTCCACCTTTGTGTCTTTTCTGTCCTGTAGTCCAACTGGAATACTAAAAATATTCTTTATGCTGCGCATCAACACAAGACTCCCCGCCATATGATGAGAGGCTCCCGAGTTAATTATCCACTCCATAGTTACACACTTACCATTCAGCCTTTTGTTACGGGTCCTCATTTTAGCCTTAATATTCGACCCGTGTGGCGCCTAAACTCCTCCATGTTTAGGCCAGCCAAGTCTTATAAACCTGCCTCTGATATTAATACCGAATGTTCTCAATCTATAGTCGAGTGTTGGCGAACCTAACCAACCTTGCATGTTCGCCACTAAATTTGTTCCCTACATTCTTGCATATGTTTAAGGCACATGCTCGTTTTATAGTTTGCCTATGTATTCGAGCCTCATTCTTATCTCGAGTCTCGCATTCACCGTTCCCACACATTACTTGCTCCCACATTTGCCTCACAATTTTCGCATATATCTGAATCCCACTTATGCCTCGTAATTTCCCTCTATGCTAGTGCATAGCGCAAGCTACATAAGAACCTCGGACCTAGGAGAATACGCACTACGAGCACCTTGGCCTCGTAGTGTCCATAGAGCTCCTTCTCTATAGAGACACCAAATTCCTCTTTCCTGAACTCGATGCCCGTCACCTAGTTTCTCACCTAGGAAGCTCACTTAAGGCTATATTGTCGAACCATGCACAGAAGCCTCGGGGATGGTGGAGAGCTTACACCAAATGTACCCCCTAAAAAGCATAAGGAGCACCTTAAAGGTTACTAAGAGGAGGCATCATAATGTTCCACCCATCACACCTTCATAAATATAAATATATAATAGTTATTCATATTTACTAAATTGCCCTTCAATATACTTTTTCCTTCATGTACATCCTTGCTTGGCCATATTATACTTTTCTTGTTCATCTATGCCCTTAATATTGGTTAAGGACTCTAAGGGTGCATTGGCCCTAGGGCTCCTTTCATCACCCTGTTACATTCTCCCCCACTCGAGTAATTGACGCCCTCGTCAATTAGGCATAGGTGTTCGTGGTTCTCGTCCTTGGGGTATTTTGTTTATTCTTCTATCTTATTTTTATCAACTTGTACTATCAGTTTATACTCTAAAATTGTGTCAACTCTTAACTCCTTCTCGCTCTTGTCCATACGAATGATTGGCTCTCCACTTCAATAGTTGCATGTTTTCTCTTATGTCCTTGCCTCCACTTCCTCTCAATAATGCTTCTTATGCTTTTGTTGCTTTATTCCTATCTCGAGTGTAAATTATACCTTGCAAGACAAAACAAAGAAGCAACAATAGTACATATTGAAAATAATTCTCATGGTTCTTTAACTCTTTTAATAAAATTCAATGTTATATAAATCCACAATTTTGTAAATATATATGCATCAAATAAATAAATAACACCATAGATTATCATTGTGTAAAGAAATTGCAAAGGA
>CATIWM010183893.1:0-22335 GCA_949671775.1 Mallotus repandus
TTGTTATTACTGTTGTATGCAATGTTTCATTTGTTTCAATTTTTAGACTTTCATTATTGATCTACCCAAATTCCACCCTAAAGCTTCCATCCAATTCTTGTATTATTGATCTTTGATCCCTCTTGCATTTTGCACAGCTAACATTGACCTTCAAAAGCTTTTCAGCATCAAGTTTCATATCTGCTACCTTATACTAAGGGTTTTTATATATTTTATCTTTGAAGTATTTGGCTAGATAGGTAGAAGTGCAACTAGGAAGGGAGTAATGGCCAAAGCATTCATGTGTGTCAACTATTGTCTTCATAGCCAATCTAATATTTCGCCTATCTTTTGAAATAAGTAACGTAAAAGGACAGGTCTCCAGATTCATGCATCTAGCTTTTATTTTGAATAGCTCATTAGGATTCAAATTTAACTTGTACCCAAATGACACAACATATTTGGCTATGGCTTCCCTAGCCTCAATTGCATTAGCATAGGTCATTCTTATGATGAAAAAACCTTTGCTATTAGCTAGATCATATCTAACTCTTTCTTGAGGTGGGGCAGTTTTTTTTAACTCTCTTTCTTCCTCACTTTCATTTTCATTTTCACTCTCAAATAAATCTAATTCATCTTCAGCACAGTCTTCACTTATATATCCACTTGGATCCTCATATGTAGGGCCTCTAACAAGATTGTCTAGTTGAGGTTTGCTAGCACCTACATTTTTACTTTCTTTATTAGACTGACTGTGTTCTGTAAGAATGTCATAAGATTGAATATTTTGACCACTGTTTTGACCAACACCACTATGCTTATTTTGTTCATTAAACTCAGTGGTGGTATTATACTCAATAGACGGTTTCATAGGCTCAAATAAAGGAGTGTCTGCTTTATGGTCTGTATAGAATTCAATCTCACTAACCCACCAATTTTTTTTAATGTGATTTAAAACTCTCCTAATACCGGCATCATCACGTACCAAAAAAAGACCATTTTCAAGACTTTTCCCCGGTTCCTTTACAATTACCCTCTTAACTTTTGGAAATCCTAAATTTTTTTGGTATTTGTGTTCTATATCTATATAACAAAGGTAATCGGGATCAAATGCCTAAACAACATCTACCTCACCACCTACATATTCCAATTGCTGACCATCAAATTGCCAATTTCCACTATTATTAAATATCAAATCAACAACTGATGTATTCTGCATTCATTATAAATAAAAAACCTATTAGCAACAAATCATGCTTTCAAATAAACTAACCACTTTATTGGACTCAACTAATTTCAATAAAATTGTTTATTATTATCAAAACTAATGACATGCAAGAGGACCACATATTCCAAGTGCAAAACACATGCAAGCAGATAAAATATTATGCATAAAAAGGCAAAAAGGCATTAGTAAATCCTATTTTTTTACACTTTCAAACAACATGCAACCCCACTTCACTTACCTTTCTTTTAAAATATTCTGCACCTATGTGCATGTACTTTCACAACCTTTGTGCTACAACACCCTCGATCTTCGCTTCAACTTCCTTTTGCTGGTTTCTGTTTTAAATATTCGGCCTTTTAGGGTTTCATTTACATCTACAGATCGAATGGGGTATAGAAAGTGACATTTCCTCTGTTCTTTTCCAAAATTTGGTCAAGTTATTAGGTTAGCTGTGGTTTTTTTTCTTTACTTAAGTGGTATGGGGAGATGGACGGTAAAGACAACATTCATTGGGTATTAAAGGCGGCAAAGCTTCCCTCCAATATCCAGCCAAACTTTGGTGGGTCCCAATGTTGGCCATGTCATCTTCACCATAATGGCAGTAGATGGGTTTGTTGGGCTCTGTTAAATGAGGGGTCCGGAAAGACATTATTTTAAAATCCTGTGTGAAATTGAGCCCGAAAATTATTTCAGGGTCAATCTGTTCCTGGGCATAAACATTAAGGGCATTTTTGTACCTTTACCCTAAAGGAAACGACAGACTCTATTTTAAATTTGGTTGATGTTAGAGAGGGGCCAAAAAAGTTTAAAATCCCAAAACCGTAGTATTTTTTAGCCTAAAAAATGATGAGGGGTTTATTTGAGCCCCGACATAAATATTAAGGGCTTATTTGACCTTTTGCCCCGTATTTAATGTTATAATAGGGGAAATAAGAAAAAAGTTTAAATTTTGACCAATTGAAAATTTATTTTGGATTTTTAAAGTTAAAAGGAAGAAAAAAATAGTAATCAATTTTTAAAAAAATAAATAGTGGTCCACTGTCTTAGGATAAGAACGAAATATTGCCTAAAAAATATTATTATATATTTTTAAAAGAAAAATATTATTATATATTGTTTTTTTTTAAAAATAGTATTATTATATTTTTTTTAAATGATTAAGATATTTTAGCTTATCAATAATTAATGATTTGATTTATGTAGTATTTTTATTTTTATTTTTCGATATTATTTTTAATTTTCTTTACTCTTAGATTTAAGATTGTGTTTTTAATCATTTAGGATAAATAAAAAATAATTATTATATTTAACTCAATATTAAAAATATATTTTTTATTTCTCTTTTCATTTTGTTGATTCAAACTATACTAAATTTTTTTTTTAATATAGTTTGTAATTTTACATTTCTTTAATTTGGAAAAAAGACAAAAGTCTGTAATTTTTTTATTAAATGACAGCTGCCAGTAAATAAGACATAATAAGGCTTATATACTAAAATGAAACCCTAAATAAACCCTAAATAAACTTCCTAATAAAAATAGGAAAAGTCATTAAAATAGGAAAACAACATTTAGAAGGCCTAAACGTGCGAATTTGGCCAAAATCCATAGGGTCCCACAAGTAAAACTAGTGACTTGGAATCAGTGGCCTATTTCCACCCAAAATAGCCACCGAAAATACTGAAATCTGAGACCCAGAACTTCCCTTTATTTATGAAACTACCACTACCAAACTTTGTCCAATTTATCCAAGAACTCCAAGGCTTGCTCCTGGATCACATCACTTTTATTTTCAAATTTATCAAACTCTGTACATATAGTTAGATTGAGGAATTCAAATTTTATGATAAACTAGATTTTGAGATCACTATTTTTATGAGTTTAAAGAATAAAAAAGAAGATGAAAAGAAGATGAAAGTGAGTAAGTGAAAAGACAAAATTGATTAACTAATGTGTTGCTCTTTTATTTGGGTAGAAAAAAAAGGTGAAAAAAAAAGAAATTAATTAAGTGATTATTGGGTTGCTTTGTTCTTTGGACATAGAAAAAAATCAAATTGATAGATTAACATGTTGTGTTACACTATAATTTCTCAAATTTTAGGAAGCCACATGACAATATTTTACAGAATCACTAGTAAAATTTGTTCTAAATAGTAAAATTTATGTACTCAGCTATTATATATTGTACATAGATAATAAATGAAGTATAATTCTATTATAATTAGAATAAATTTTATTAATTTTAAAAGAATAATATAAGTATCAATTGGAATATTGAAAGTTTATTCTATTAAAATGTTGTCCAATATCTTATTTTTATTATTTAAGTTTATATTCCTTTTACTTTCATTTTACACTACAGAAAATGACAAAAGTAAAAATAAGCGATAAGAAGTGAGAAATAATTTTGTAAGAAAAAGTGGTAAGAATTAACATGTTAGTGGTTTTATATATATATTCTGATTTAATGATAATGAACTCTTTTAATCATAAAATTTTAAATTCGATTCGAACCGTAGTTACAAATTGGAAAGAAAGGGAAAGGCCGCGAGTGTTTTTCAAACGCTATGCTGCGGTTGTGGACCAAATCCAGGCAATATTTACCTGTCCCCAGCGCGGAACTCAAAAATTGCACTCAGTTTTGGACAGTGAATGTGTAATGTAGTTGGTCGCTTCTTATCTAAAAGTCAACCAGCTTACCTCCACCTATCACTCCATCATTGCCACGCTATATATACTAGCCCCTTTGCGACCTCTTTCTGCACATGCACACCAATTCTCAGCTCTTAACAATGGCTTCTTCTTCTTCCTCCTCCTCCTCAATGAACCAAGCACTTCTCACCATGATCGTACAGTATCTCAAGGAAGAGAATCTCATAGAATCAGCCCACGTGTGCGTTCCTTTTTCTCTTCTTGTTTTGAATTTAATTTGTTCATGAAAATATATATAAATGCATATTTTTTCTTTATTTCTGTCTGCGTATTACCGATATATATATTTGATTAACTATTGTTACAGTCTTGAGATGGAGTCGGGGTGTTTCTTTGACATGAAGTATTTTGAGGAGATGGTGCTTGAAGGGGAGCTTGATAAAGCTGAGAAATATCTATCTGCTTTCACTCATATCCATGATAACCTGGAATCTACCAAAATCTTCTTTGAACTCAGGAAACAGAAATTCCTTGAAGCATTGGACAGGTACAGATTATCTCCTTCCTTAGTTTATATGTATAATCATGAAAAAATATATACTTGTTCGATAAAAGGATATTTTGACAGAAATGAACGTCACAAGGCTCTCGATATCCTCACCAAGGAGTTCAAAGATTTCATGCCATACAGTGAGACTATCTATAGGGATGCTACTCTCCTGCTCACTTTGGATAATTTTAGGTCCCTATTTCTTCACCTTTTTTTTTCTTCTTCTTTAGAACAATGCATATTTCTAGTAGTTTTATCTTCCGAAAATTTTTGCATACGCTCATATAATATTCAACAAAATACTATAATAAATACGAGAAATATTTATTATATGTTGCAATTTTAATTGGATAACATTTTGCGCACAAATTGCAACATAAACAATTTTATTGCGATCCGTAAAAATACGCTTATTCTCATAGCATAACATAAGGGGCTGAATAAATATATGCTATTTAAAATTTAGTAAATATATATTTTCCATGTTCATATACTGCAGGAGATATGGAGCACTTAGCAAATATGGTAACGTGAAGGCGGAAAGAAAATACATGATGAACGCACTTAAAAAAATTCTCACAGAGAACTCAACACTCAGACGCAAAATGCAGCCTCCCATCTTCAAGAATTCAAGCTTGCTTCGTCTCCTTATGCTTGAAGATTCAAATACATCTACAAATGCCAAGCTTATTATTTAACCAAAAAAAATTATTAATGGAGGAAAGAATTTTGCGATTCTTCATCATATATATGTTCTGTGATTTTCAATGAGCAACTTTAGTTTAATTAGCAATTAAGCAAGCTTTACCTATTTAATTTACAGCATTATTGTTTGTCAACCGGAATAATCAGTTTTAATATTACAACCACTCATGGGGTAGAGTTTTATTACTTAATTTCTGGTTTGTTTCAATCACTGTTAATTTTATAATTTTTTTATCTAATGTTCAGGTTTTCAGTAACAATAAAAATCTCGATTAACTCAAAATTTGAGCCAAATAAATTTATAAGAAAACAAAACGGTTTCGATAGTTGTGTTCTTTTACTCCAACTTATAATCTCAACTTAAAAAGGTTATAAATTTAATATAAAGATAAAGTCGGCCCATAAAGCAGTAATAGCCATATTTGACAATAAAATCTACAGAATCCTGTTTTGCTAGGCCTAACCTGATCTTGCCTTTTAAAGCTCATTGTTGCAAGCTAAATCCAGGAAAGATTAACGCCCGTTTTTAACTAATTTTGAGAAAGTTCATAAAGATTAAAAGAAAAAAAAAAAAATACACTAACCTTTTGTTTTTTCCACAGTAGTTCGGTTTTTTATTAAAAAAAGTTTATGGAAATCAGTTAATTTGTAATTATATATTTCATTTTGTGTAACTTATATATTTATGAAATTTTAATAAAAATAAATAGCAAAAAAATAAAAAAATTATTTATTCTGCATATACTACACTTGGTTATTGCATATACTACACAAACAATAGGAATGAAGGGATCATTTTTCTTAAATTCTCTTTCCTTCCCAAAAGAATTTAAGATAAAATTTTATTTTCTATAATTATATATTTTTATTTTATATTTAAAATATAAATAAATAATAAATATCTCAATTAAGTTATTATTTACATACACACAAACACCATAGGCGACAATTTTTCAAAAAACAAAAAAAAAAAAATCAAAACGATGACATAATAAAGCAGCCTTGCGCGTACAAAAAACGCTCCAGTGGACCCGTTTCTTTTAAGAACAGTTTGCAAAGTGTGGGGACCATTATCACCTTAGAGTGGACCCTACTACAACGCTCTTTATACAGACACTCCAAAAATTCAACGAAAATGGCCCTTGCTTATCAATATAAGCCCATGAGCTTATCATCTCGTTTATGTCGCTACTGTTATATACTACATAAAAAAAATCAGATCTTTCTTCACAGCGCCAACTAGCTGAAAGAAAAGCAAAACAGAGCGAGTGAAAGAGATTGTAATGAGAAAAATTTTAATAAAGATTTCCTTAATCTAATTAAAGGCAATTTTTTTAAGAGTCCCTGCAGCTTCTCTTTTTTATCAGGTAGCTTTTGCAGAGCTTTTTCTTTTTCTGTATTCTTTAAATTTCTATATTTTTTTAATAAGAATTTCACTGTTTCCTTTTCTTTTCTCCCTGATGATTAATTTGTAAGTTAGAATTTGATAATCTTTTGATTGATCAGAAGAGGACCCGGAAGTTCTTGATTGATTGTTATGTCAGCCTTCACCTCTGTTTATCTGAATTCAAGTCTGTTTCTTTAATCTGGAATCTTGATTATTGGTTCTGAATTCTGGTCATAAGCTTATTTTCTTGATTTTGGCTTTTATTTAATTTAGAGTTTTTGTTGCAGAAAAGATGTCTACTCTCAATAGAGAGCTTGTCTTCTTAATTCTACAGTTCTTTAATGAAGAAGGTTTCACAGAAGCTGCAAGAAGGTAAAGTTACTTTCTTTCCTTTTTCTCTTCCTCACCCTATACATAATCATGTCATGTGCTTGTTTTCTTATGTGTTTTGTTATTGGATGTGTATAGGCTTGAGACTGATAGCGGGTTTTACTTTGACATGAAGTTTTTTGAGGAGATGATTTTAAATGGGAATTGGTTTGAGGCTGAGAAGTATCTTTCTGGTTTTACAAAGTTTGATGATAATAGATACTCCACCAAGATCTATTTTGAAATCAGGAAGCAGAAGTTCCTTGAGGCATTAGATAAGTGAGCACAATTTCAAGCTTTTAAATCCTTCCAATTTTTCTTTTTATGGATGAGAGTTCAATTTTCTTCTCTTTTTACAGGAATGAGCGCGCCAAGGCTTTAGATATTCTTATGAATGATTTGAAAGTTTTCATGCCGATTAATAAGGAGGTTTTTATGGAAATGACTCAGCTTTTGACATTAAATAACATAAGGTGAGAATTCTATTTCTGCAATTTTCATATTTGGTAAGAATGGTGCATTAGGCATGCTTAAGTGGAGCTCAATTTCAATTTTTTGAGTTGAATAGGGAACATGATTCACTAGCCATGTATGGAGATAAAGAATTTGCGAGGAAACTCTTGATGCTCGAGCTCAAGAAAATTATTGAGGCAAATCCCCTTTTCAGAGACAAGCTGAAATTTCCTAGCATTCAAAGTCAGAGGTTACGCCGTCTCATAAACCAAGGGTAATTTCCTTCAAAGCTTTCCTTCATTTCTAATTTCATTACATATCACCACATACACACTCTGTGTTTTTTCTAGGCATATTTTTCTGATTTTATGGATAAGTCCTTATTTACACAGTTTGATTTGGCAGGCTAAATTGGCAGCATATACAGTGTACACATCCTCAGCCAAATCCAAATATAACTAGCCTTTTTGTGGATCATGTTTGCCAACCACAAGAGGATCATTTATGTTTCGCATCATTTAATAATAATCCACTTGTATGTAACAAAACGAAAGCTGATATCTTTCCTTTTCCTTTTCCAATAGAATAGTCATAATGTGGTTCCAATCCTGAACAAGCAAGATTGAATATCCCAATTAATAGTATTCAAATTCAAACTAATTTCTTAGTGATTCAATTTTCATGTACAGCCTTCTCAGGACACATTAATGGCAGCAGTGTCTTCAGCCAGTTTGAAATCTACTGCATCAACTGTTGATGATTCTGAGATTTCTTGCGCTGCTTTCTGCCCTGGTGGTACAACAGGTATTGGCTCTGGTTGTCGTTGGTACTCTTTTTAATCCTGTGCCAGAGCCCTAATATGGCATTTCAAAAGAAATAATTTTGTTTGCAACTTCCTACTAATTGGTAGCCATAACAACAGATTTGGAGGATACCAATATTGTTTCTGGAAAATTGCACTCTGAGAACTCTGATGAGGTAAGCTAAAAAACATGGAGTTCTTGATGCATATCCATTTTCTTTTAACCATTCTTTTCATAAAACTGTGAAGGAAACATCAGTTGCCACACATCTTGGTCAAGCCATTTTAGGTGTTCCTGCTCACCCTTTCCAAAGATTTTTCAACCTTCCTGATGATTTGCTCAAGAGTCCTCTGAAGAAAAATTGGTTTGATACTTGTGGAGAGAAAAAGAATGCTGACTTACCCAAGACAGTTGCAAGGATATTGAACATGGGGTCATCTGCTACAAGCATGGATTTTCATCCTGTTCGACAAACTCTTCTTCTAGGTTTACACATGAGGCCTATTCCACTATTGTCATTTCTATCTCATTTTAGGATAATACTTTAAGGGCTCATCCACTGCACAGAGTGCTCTCCAGCTTGGTGCAGGGGTAGGGGGAGGATGGGCCGAATGCACAAGGCCTCCCCCCTGCATTTTTATAAAGAGGCTGTTTCCATGTTAGGGTAAATGCCTTGTACGAAATTAATGTTTGCTCATGGAAGTTTATGGTTTAATGCTTCAGTTGGAAATGATATGGGAGATATAGGACTTTGGGATGTTTGTTCCGGGGAAAGGTTGCTCTCAAGGAATTTCAAGGTTTGGAATATTGAAGCATGCTCAATGAAATTCAAGGTTGTCACTTCTATACCTTGCACTAGATTAAAAAACTATTATGTGCTTGAAATCTGAAACAATTTCATGTATAAACAGGCAACTATGCTTAAGGATCCAGGCGTTTCTGTTAAACGTATTGCTTGGAGCCCTGAAGGTTCTTTATTTGGTAAGTTGACTGATATTGAAACATTCAAACAGAAACTATAACCAGTTATTCTGGATTTTCACTAGCCTTCCTTAAAAACAGGTGCTGCATATTCAAAACACCTAGTCCAAATATATTCATATCTTGGTGTTGATGCTGTTTGGCAGCAAGTGGAGGTAACTTCATGACAAATTCTCTCCTACTGAAGTATATTTCATGATTCTGTTATGTGTCGAATGCCTCATTTTTAACTTATCCAGTCTTTTTAATCTTATTTCATTTTTTTATTCAAGATTGATGCTCATGTTGGTGGTGTAAATGATCTTGCCTTCTGTACTCCTGAGGACAAACTTGTGGCCCTTACCTGTGGAGATGATAAGAAAATAAAGGTTGGTTTTTTCCTGATGTTAGATTATTAATTTGTCTGAATCATGCAGAATGTGACGTTATTATCTTTTGGTGATTGTGAAAGGCATGGGATGCAATTACTGGCATCAGTATGTATAGTTTTGAAGGTCATGATGCTCCTGTTTATGCTATCTGTCCTTATAGCAAGGAAGGCATTTCTGTAAGGATTATTCTTGCTTGTATTTTTGATACAGTGATGTTGAAAGTTTGGAGCATTTGATGTTTTCTTGCTTTTAGATTATGTAACTCCATATTTTCTTTTCTGATTCAGTTTATCTTTTCAACATCGGTGGATGGAAATATAAAAGCATGGCTATATGATAAACTTGGAGCTATAGTTGATTATGAAGCTCCTGGTCTAGGATGTACATCACTGGCATATAGTGGTGGTGGTGATAGAAGGTTTCCATCACTCGTCTTTCAACCACCTTTCAAGATTTTTAGATTATGAATAACTTTTGGTGGTGACTTAAAATGTCAATTTTGAAATGAAAAATCAGACTTTTCTCGTGTGGAACAAGTAAATGTGGAGAGTCATTTCTTGTTGAATGGGATGAAAGTGAAGGTGCAATAAGGAGAATCTATGAAGGATTGCACAAGACTTCCTTGGCTGTAGTGCAGTTTGATATAATGAAGAATCAATTTTTGGCTGCTGGTGATGAGCATGTTATTAAAATTTGGGACATGGACAAGGTTAAGCTTTTTACAACTATTGATGCAGATGGAGGACTGCCAGTAAGTTCCTAGTTTTTTTGAGTTCAATTCTACTCTGGCAAGTATTTAATGAATGAGGATGTTGCGCTTTTACATTTCTTCTGTAAAATTTGTTCTGTTTTCAACAGAATATTCCCCAGAATAAATCTTTCAATGAGTTATTTTGGTCATCGACACAAAAATAAGGTCTGTGTAAACTAACCATTGAATTCTTTGCAATCTGAAGGCAAATCCATGTATTCGGTTCAACAAGGATGGCACATTGTTGGCTGTTTTTTCAAATGAAAATAGAATCAAGATTTTGGCTACAGATTATGGTTTTCAGTTGCTGTGCAAAACTGAGAACTGTCCCTTTGATGCCTCTAGAGTTCTCTCCAGCACCTTTAGGAAGGTTAGCTTATGTATAACATTCTCTTGTCTCTCATGGTTGAAAAATTATCTGCCTGATCTGTTAATTTTATGCAGCTTGCAATTGACACAACTCCATCTGTTTCTTGTACTGGAGTCGCTGATGAAGCTCCAAAGGTGGGTCATTCTAGATTGATTCATCTGGAAATCATTTACATCGTTCTGTATATAAAATCTTGATAGGCCTCATTGTCATGATATTTTTGCTTTAGAATCTAGTTCTGCAGAATGGGGACTCAAGAAGCTTGGAGGCTGTGAAATGTGAATTTGCTGGGGAAGTTGATAGGAAACTCTTCGAAATAAACAAGCCTACTCAGTGCTGGACATTGTGGCTCCCATCTAGTGTTAAAGGGAACAAGGTTAGACTTTCTGATGTTCTAAGAGAAATATAGTGTGTATCCTTTTGTTGTTTTCTCTTCCTTGTTGCACATATTTCATGCTCCTGTTAGTATTCACATAGTATCCTGCCTTGTGTCAATTATATGAGTGCTGTTTTTTGTGTGTATATGGAACGCTACAGAACGGAATGTCTTGATGCATGCATAGTTCATAAGAATGTGTTATTTATACTGTTTTTCTTGTCAATTGTGTGAGTGTCATTTTCCAAGATTTGGTTTCAGTTTTATTCTGTATAAATGATGCTGATTACATTAGTAAGCTATTCATGTTCTTTGTTTGCGAAAGATATTGACTTGTTTGAATAGAAAAAGGCTTGAGAATCTGGGACCTTTTTTTGCACATAACTATGCAAGTCAGGCTACGAAAAAATCTACTGTTTCTTATGGTTTTCTCTCTGACAAATGCAGATATCAAGCCTGGCTTACAATAATGCGGGTAATTCCATTTTGGCATTAGCATCAAATGCTGCACATCTACTTTGGAAATGGCCAGTTGATGACAACGTGAGCAAGCCCGAGGTGCACATAGCAAATTTTACTTTTCTGTTTGAAATTATTCTGCAGATGTTGTTATAAGAGTCAATGATAATAACATGCAACTGTAATGAGACATTAACTGTAGGCAACAACAGAAGTTTATCCTGAGTTCTCTCAACCAAAGAACTGTCCTAGGCTGATGACAAATGACCTAACAGGCACCAACCACGAAGAAGCTCGTCCCTGTTTTGCTTTGTCCAAGAATGATTCTTATCTCTTGTCAGCATCAGGAGGAAAAATATCGCTATTCAACATGTTAACATTCAAGGTAAGCCGAAGTATGATGTTCACTATGGCAAAATTTTTCAACCTACATATGTTTTTAAGTTATGGGTTACTTAGTTAGTCATGGTTGGTCATGTTTGCCTCTCCATTTATATGTAAAACTACTGCTAATATAAACCAAATTTTGCCGAATTAACTTGGAAAGTAAAATGTTAACAAATTTTGAATTCACATCAGCACTTTGAATGCTGCTCTAAATTGTTGTTCTTGAATTTGTTGAACTACATCCCACTGGTAACTGTTGTACTTTATATATGCAACCTAATTTCAGAGTTTTCTGATTCACGGTCAATGTCTTTGTTTTTCTGACTCATTAGATGATTTAACTAGCAATTCCTTGATTTTGTTGGACAAGTACAGAAAATGCTGTCTATCATGTCTCCACCTCCTGCGGCAACTAGTCTTGCTTTCCTTCCTCAAGATAACAACATAGTTGCTATAGGGAGGGATGACTCCACAATCGTGATATACAACATCCGTTTATCTAAGGTATTCTTTGCTCCTGATTTGCACCACAGTGATGCTAAGGAAGTCCACCTCATTCTGTGATTTACTTGACTCATGCAGGTTATCAGTACGCTTGTGGGTCATTATTACAGGATATCTGGCCTTGCCTTTTCCAAGGCTCTGAATATTCTAGTCTCTTCTGGAGCAGATGCCCAGGTTAGCATTTACATTGTTTAATGGTATGTCTGGCAAAATTTTCCTGCTTTGATGATGATTGCTGAAGCAACGATCCTATCCATCATGTTGTGCATTATGTGGATTCTTGCTTTGGCAGTCTATGCATGTTTCCTCTTTTGCTGCAGATTATGGTCTGGAATGTTCAAGGGTGGGAAAAATGTGCAAGCAGATACTTTCAGATTCCTGACAAGAAAAAGCCTGAGGCATTCTTGGACACCTGCATCCAGTTTCACCAGGATCAAACACGCTTCCTTGCTGTACATGAGACTTGCCTTGCAATTTTTGAAGCCAAACATTTGGATTGTTTAAAGCAGGTAACTTCATTTCTCCAGAAAGTTTCTTTTCATGTGTTTGGTTTCTTGTTGAGGACAGAATAAAAAATCTCAATTTGTATTTTGTTCCCAGTGGATTCCAGTAAACTTTGCACCAATCTGCAATGCAACATTCTCATGTGATAGCGAGGTTGTGTACGCCAGCTTTATGGATGGAAGTGTATGCATATTTGATGCTTTACATCTCAAATTACAGTGTCAGATTATTTCCACTGCGTACCACCCACCTTCTTTAAGGTAAGCTACTTGTTTCATTCGTGCCATAAAAGAATTCTGACGAGGACATTGATGCAGTTGTTTTATGTTCAATGTTCTTTGAGAGCTAGTGTCTTACAAATGTACGAGGTAAGTAGGTGATGATTTTAATGTGGTGGTCCAAATATTGGCTGCAGGAAGGATGTTTGCCCACTAGTTATTGCTGCACATCCGCAGAAGCCAAACCAATTTGCAGTGGGACTACCAACTGGCGGTGTTGCTGTCTTTGAGCCTCTTAATCGTGCTGGCAAGTGGAGTGATTCACCCCCAGAAGATGGGCCTGCACGCACCATACTTGCGGATCGAGTCTGATGTCTGATCACTTCGGTTTGATAAAACAAACACAAACTTTTTACTCAAAAGAGGGGAAATAATAATTGAACACAAGTCTTCAACTGGAATATGTGCCATATATGTGCTGCAGCTCTATGTACTATCCGTGCTTTTTTGATTTGGGAGTCATAAACTTCACAAAATTTTTGCAATACTATTGTGTTCGTCGTCCTCATCATCCTGAGATGTTGAAGAGATGGAACCCTTCATCCCTCTCATCCTCGCCATCTTGGAAGATTAGATGAATCCCACACTCAGTTATTACCTGATTCCACTTGCGTTGCCTGACTTGCCTCCTTCAAAGTGTTCAGCAAAGAATTGAAATGAGACGCCTCTAACGAACAGATATATATATATTTTTTTACGGCTATGTTTACTACGGATTTATCTAAACAGTCTCTGAATCGTTCTTGGAGCATCCTCAAAATTCCCTTTCAGCGTAGGGTCTATATCGTAAAATGCTGGCAGGAAGTACCATCTGTTTCATGGTTTTATTGCATTTGATCAAGTACCTGGGCTAAGCTAATTCTTGAAAACACCATGTGGGTTATGGATGTTGGAAAAGACACAATTTTTTTTTCTCCCCTTGTTGGGGTTTTCATCCTTGGACTTGAAGGCTATCGATTTGTTTTCGAGACACACACACAGCTTCAAAAAGGTGTTCGAGAAACGTATTGCTGGACATCCTCTCTGCTAAAACTCTTTCTCCTGGGGCTTTATATGTTGCAGTAACTTCGGTGTCTTTTTTAACCCTAAAAATAATGGACAGTGATACCGCGAGTCACAACAAATTACCAATTCAGCTCTTAAAAAATAATCAACTAGATCTCTATAATTTGCTTAAAAAACATTTTCTTTCATTTTTGTCCTCCAATACATGAGGGCTATCTATTTGAGTGAGGTCATTTTACCTCATGATTTACTATTGCGACATTCAACATTATCCCAAAATAATTTCGACTCTCTTATCATTTTTTTATTTTTCAAATCACTTGCAAGATGATATCAAGGCAGAAGTCATTACTTGTAAATTTGAGTTTATATTTCTATTAAATTTTTTTTAAAAAATGAAGCTAATGTAGGCGGTAGGGTTTAGCGCGTGCTCAAGTATTTGGCGACCACGATATTGTGCAAGTTTAGGGCCTGCTAAAAAATACAAGATGGGCTTAGGGTCCATATTGGAGATGGAGTCGTCACCCGGATGAAAATCGGGACACACTTTACAGCAACTAGATTCTACGAATGTACTCTGAAGCCGTCATCAGAGATCAGATTCAGAAATTGGGTATGGGCTTTTGAATGCCCACCCAACCTTGCGGTTGGCCTCTGTGTGTGTTTCGTATTTTATTACCTTTAATTATTCGATTATTTCCTTATAATCAGGTGGATTGCAAACGCTTCCAATTTTATAATTTAATCCAAATTTGCACATTAGTCATTTTGCATGCTTATTACCTTGCACTTGTTACAAATAAGAATAAATATTACAAACACTCATTCAAAACAAACGGGGATGAGATTAGGTGTTTAGGCTTTGAGTTATGGGTTTTGGGCTAAGTTTAGGCTTCCGAGTCCGTTTTAAAGAAGGCTTTGGGTCCTTTTGCATTTAAAATTTTGACTTGCTCATCATTGGGCCTTCGTTGCGGGCTGATCAAATCGAGGGTGTCCACAGTTTGCTCCCTTGGCTTTTCGAAAACTAGATTTTTTTGAAATTAATTTTTCGAAAAAGCAACATACGTAATAAATAATAAGAATGACATACCTGACTTGCAAGCTTCACTTGGGTCGTCAGCTTCGGGAATTCAAACCCAAGAGGTCAAACTTTAACTTGAAACGTGACCGTGATCCTCGAATTTTCCTCGCCCGATCAACCACTCATTATAGTTGAGGGGTGAACCCTGAGTTTTCCTGGCCCGAGATGTCACCTAGTGAAGAAAGATGAAAAAGTAACTGTGTTCCTTGGGTTTTCTTAGCCCGATTAGTTACTCATTAATATTTGGTCGTGAATCTTGAGTTTTCCTAGCCCGATCTTCACTTAGTAGGCAAAAGAAGATGTACTTCAGGGATTCAAACTTGACCAGATACTTCTTGTAATACGCTCTTCGGGGATTCAAACCAGACCATATGCTTCTTTATAATGCGCTCTTCGGAAATTCAAACCTGACTAGACGCGTCTTATAATGTGCACTTCAAGGATTCAAATCCGACTAGAGGCTTCTTATAACGCGCACTTTGGGTTTCATATCCGACCAGATGCTTCTTTACAATGCGCACTTCGGAGATTCAAACTCAACCATATGCTCTTTTATAATGCGCACTTCGGGGATTCAAACTCGACCAGACGCTTCTTTGCTGACATTTCGATTAGAATACCTTTAATCATTCAAAGTTGATCTCGGGATACACTCAAGAGACAGAATAAGCGATTCTCCACTTTTTTTTTTGGAGTTTCGCTGAGGATTCCCATCCACTGATTGGGCCATTCATAGGCTTTTCCCCTTTTCCTTTCTCTCTTATTTTGCTTTGCTCTCTAGGGTTTATTCTTGAAAGCCCATTCCCTTTCTACTATATATACAAACATTTTCCTTTCTCTCTTTTCTTTCTTCTTTTCTTTCTCCCCACGTTTCCTTATTTTAGCATATGGCTGACGAAAGGACACCACCTCTGCCCCCTTGGGATCTCGTTTCTCCTGCCGTTACCCCTCCACGTAGCCATGGATTCACAAAAGGCGACACCATTTCCATTCTGGCGGATTTGAAGACTCATATATGTTCTTTGGCTTTAGGAGAGGTAAGTATCCAAAACTCCCCATTTTTTGCTGCAAATTATGCTGGATTAGGATGCATTTTGGTTCATTTATCAATTAGGACTAGAAATAGGATCAAATTAGATGAAAAAAGTGAATTTTAATGAAGATTTATGAAGAATATGCCGTTCTTCACATTAAGGACACGTCGCCTCTTAGGCAAGAGTCGTAGCCTCTTAGCCAGGGAAGATCTCTTTTTTTCTTCCATTTTTCTACTTTTGAGCTAAATTCACACATCTAAGAATATTTAAATGACACTATATCAATTCTACACTCTGGTTTCTCCTTGCAGTATGATGTCCACACATTCAAAGGCGCAAGAAATTTTCATGGAGCTCGGGTCTTCTATAACGAGCTTACAGATGACTAAAAGGATTGGATCCAGGACATTGGATTCGAGGACTTTGTCCTTTCTCGGCCTAAGGAGCAAGGGAAGATGGATTATTAGCCTCTTCACGCACTGATGGAGAGATGGTTAGACATGATTCATACTTTCCACCTGCCATTCGGAGAGCTAACATTGGATCCCGTTTCTTTTGTTGCCATTACTGGGATCGTGTGTACTGGGGACCCCGTTCTTTTTTATACCAGCATGCATCGGATGAGCCTAGATACAGTTGCCTACATCAAGCGTCTTCTCGGGGTGATTCCCAACATGAAGGGGACTCACACAATTAAGTTGGATTCGATCTGAAGCTTTTACACCCAGGAGAGAGCCGCCACAATGACCTCTGCTTGTGAGATTGACCAGGTGGTATGGGCTTTCTTGGTTTCCCTGCTCGGCAGCACTCTCTTTGCTGACACTTCCAGCTCCCTGGACATGATGTTCTTTATGCTGCTTCGGGACTTAGATTTGGTGGCTACCTATGATTGGGGCAGCTATGCTCTAGCATACATGTATTGCAGCATGGATGAGGTGGTGCATAGAGCGAGGAGGTTCTGTAGCTTCTGGCATGCCACTTTGGTATTTCCTGAATCCTTTTTTGATTTATTCTGAAAGTTTTTTATTCTTATCCACTAACAATTTTCCTTTGCAGGTCTGGGGATTGGAGTTGGAGCTGAATATCAGGATATCCTGTGTAGCGGATCATCTTCTAGCTATAGGGAGGTAGGGGGCCAGCCATGTATTGAAGAGACACATGACCCACGTGCACATCTATCGGGAGCGTCTGAACTCCCTGACTCCTGAAGGGGTACCTGAAAAAATGAACAAAAAACCTTTTTTAGTATTCTGTTAATTTTATTCACTTACCTACTACATTTTTGTAGATACGGAGTGCTTCCTGACACTTTTCGCCAAGTCTCCTCCCAGCACATTTTATGGACGCACGAGCTGGAGGGTGAGGAGCTTGATTAGGCTGTTGCTAGAGAGCCGGTTACTGATTATACTATGCGGGTAAAGAGCCAGTATCTAGATTTTTTTGGACCCACCTCCTGCAGTAAGTCCCCCTAGACATCGGCTCTACCTCTCAGGTATTTTGTTTGACTCTTTGGTCGCATTCTTTGAAGTAACACGTTCTGATGCGATTTCTCGCTTTCAAGTTACGGGCATTGGACCTGCATCGTGCACTAGACCCCCAGTTCGGGAGAGACCTTCACAGAGGCCTCGTACAGATCAAGGTGGAGAGGGCACCTCGACTGGAGCAGAGCAACCTAGTTCTCATACAGTTACCACCTTCGATCTTATTGCTGCCAGCCTTGTGCATACTCTGGATCCCTTGGCTCGATGCTGGGTTCCTCCAGGAGAACTATCACGCCATTTTCTAATTCTGGATAAGGAATTGACACCTGCCTTTGCTCTCGTTGGCACTAACTATGTAAGTTTGCCTTTAACCTGTTCTCTGAGTAATTCTTGACATGTTCGTTAACATCACTCATTGTATCAACAATGCAGATTCCTTTAGAGCAAGGACAATATATGTACTGATTGATTGAGGCCCAAAGGGATTACATGCTGGACATCACTCAACAACGGAGGGTAAATATTCTCCCTATTCCTACATGTATGCATGCTCGCATGATTTACTCACTTTGTGTTTGCTTGAACAGGATCGGGATGAAGCAAGCTAAGAGAGGATTGTCGATCTTGAGCGTCAGATTTAGGTGCTCCAGATTGACGAGGATGAGGATGATGATTTAGCAGATGGAGGTGGTGCCGAAGAGGGTGAGGATTCTAAGGGCACAGTGTCCTATGCTTCTTAGATTAAGAGCTCTTTGATTTAGGAGAACAATACATTGTTAACTCTGAAGTTTTAGGAATTTTTTTTTTCATTTTGCTCAAATAGAATATTTTAAAATTAACTCAGCTCAACGAATTTCAATTTCAAAGAAATTTGACGTCCTCGATTACATGAATGTGTATATAATTTTCACATTTACAATTGGAACTATGTAATTTTCTACGATAATTTCCCATTTCCCTGGCAAAGAGGCGATCGCTTCTTTAAATAGGCGTTGCCTCTTCAATCCCTGCTCAAGAGGCGATCGTCTCATCGGCAGTTTTGTAAAAGCTTTAAAATCCCTAGCCTTTTCTAAAAACCCCTAATTTTCAGCTCTGCCATTTTCTCTCTCTAAAATATACCTCAAACCTCCCAAAATGACTGAGAGAAGCTTAAAACAACTGTAGACGAACTTGAAAAGCTTGGATGGCGAATCTTGGTTTAAATTAGAGCTATTTCATCTATCTGTCTTTTGATCTCTACATGCTAGAAAGATTAATTTCTCATTTCTCCATGTTCTTGCTTAATTTTAGGATTCCCAGAAATATATCTTCCGGTTCAACACTGTGGAGCTATGTCCCATGCCAGAGGAGTTTGAGGCTATCCTCGGCTCTCAGACAGATTCTACTTATTAGATTACAATTCCTTCGGTTAAGACTTCAGTTTTGCACTTTATGCAGTATTAAATGGCCTGAATGTTCAACTTTTCACCTCAGTCTTCTTTTCGCCACATCTTTAACATTGAGATCCTGATACTCTCTTCTAGAAGTGATAGTGGCAGTGGATAACAAGGAAACATATTGGCCTCGGATGTTGGCCTTTTGTATGTATGCTCAGTTTCTGTTTGTTTCTCCTTCTGGTAATAGCGATTCCAAGATTCTGCATATCCTAGATCAAGTGGAAGTGGGCCTAAATCTTTTTCCTCTCATATTGGCTGAAATAATCATCGGATTAGAGAACTTTGCTAACACTAGATGATTCTCTGAAAGTCCTCTATTACTGGAGGTTCATTTTCTTTCCATTCTCCATTTACTACCCCTTTCTTCTATAATTCTTTACTTTCTGCATTTATAATTTGCATAGGCATGGTTTCAAGAAAAACTGAGGTTACTCGAACCTCTTCAAGACATTGCTCATTATAAAGAAAAGCATTATCGCACTCGAAGACTTCATCCAATTCCAGCAGACGTTCGGAGTTGGTATCCACTTTTCCTGATACTTTGATCCACTAGATGTGCCCATTGTGGAGGTTACAGCATGTGACCATTCGGTCTTACACTTATTGTGTTCCTATAGTTGGCCTTCATTTTGCCACCTTTTACAGCCCTTCTCGACTTTGCAAGCAATACGAATAGAAATAATTAATTCCTGAGCTGGTGCATGAGTTTGATTCAGGGCCTCTCACTCAAAATTTTCTAAATAACTTGGCCACAAGCGGGCCTCGGAGGACCATTCAGAGGTATATTGACTACAACGGAGATCAGTCAACTAACGACCAGTATAAGGCATGGGTTCAATTATAACAAATAGAAATGGATGAAATTGTTATGAACAAAAGAACAAGGGTGTTACAAGCATCGAGTGCCCAGGGGATTTAAAAAAGAAGAAGACAGAATTAGCTTATGCAATTTAGTCTTTATCACTTTTTTGTTGGATGGAATTTTCTTTTTAGTTAAACAATGTATAATAAGCATTTAATGCAACGTTCAATAATAATGATGGCAATCCATTCCATTTAATTTGAGCACAAGGTGGCTATACATTTTTTCTTCTTACATATCTCATGTTGTCAATTGGTTTGTAAATTTTCCAACCAACTATTTTTTTCCCTCTCTCTCCTTTTCTAGGTCCTTAATTTTTGCTTGAACTACCTCTTTTGAGGTTTTCAATCTAGGAGGACTTTTTAATTTTTTATTTTTCAAGTCTCTAACTTTTGCCTTGGCAGCCTCTTTTGAGGTTTTCTCCCTAGCGACAATTTACAGAAAATATTTCTTCAGCTTGTCTAACTTAATAAGCTCTCTGAATTCATTCCCTTCTAAGTCGGATATGATAGTAGCGCCCTTGGAGAATAGTTTCCTGATCAAATACGGACCTTCCCAATTTAGCTTAAACTTTCCCCATGGATCTGTCATAATCAACCTAGTCAGCTTTAAGACCAAATCACCCTCTTTAACCTTCCTCGGCGTAATCTTCTTGTTGTAAGCTTGAGCTATTCTTTTTTTATATAGCTACGAGAGATACATGGCCTTCATTCTTTTTCATCCAATAATGTGAGGTGTGCTAACTGACTTTCTACCCACTAATACGTAGGGATTTTAGACTCTAAGAGAACCCACATGGACTGAATTTCTAATTCTACTGGTAGTACCGCTTTACATCCATACACCAGGGAATACGGAGTAGCTCCAGTCAAAGTCCTAGTGTAAGCATCCAATTTCGGGATGGCTGGAGTATGGATGCGAAAGAGGACTCCGATGATGAAAATTTATTGCAAATAGGTCTCTAGTAATTGAATTTCAGATTCCAAGGCTTGATTGCAATTTTTATAGGCTAAATTGAAAAGTCTCTTTTTCTTCAGGGGTCTTTTGGTAAAAAAAATGGAAGAATTGATTTCCGATCAGAATTGTGGATTTCCAACCGGAAATCTAGAATTCCAGATTTCCAACCGGAATTCTAGAATTTTGATCTAAAATCCAGAATTTCGATCGGAATTTCAAAATTCCTTTTAGGAATCTACAATTCCGGTCGGAATTCTACACTTCCGACCAAACTTTGGCATTTTTTTAATTTTTAAAATTATTTATTTAAATTTTGATTGGTTAAAAATTAGTTTCAAAAAATAAAAAATAAAAAAATAAAAAAAATAAAATTTTATCTTAATTTTTTATCTGTAAATAAATTGAAATCTTATCATCCCCAACGATAAAGATAAAGTCTTTATCGTTTAGGATGATAGGATAGCGTGGGTGTTAATCTGACGGGAAATAAAAGTAGAGAAGCAGAAAGAGGAGAGGAACGGGAAAAAAAAAAGAAAAAAAGGGAGTGACGGAAAAAGGGTGAAGGTTTTCTTTTCTGAAAGAATTTTTCCGTAAAGGTTTTTTCTAGAAAACCAAAAAGAAATAAAAAAAACCTTTCTTTTCTCTACGAGATTTAAGATTTTTCTTTTGGGAAAAACAATCAAAGTCTGGAATTAAGAAGATCAATACTGCAGATCTATTCAAACGGTGAATCAAACAAACCCTCTGAGGAGCTAATCAATATTGCATCTCTGCGTTTGATCATTTCCTTTTACTTTATTTATTTTCATTTTTTCATTATTTATTTTTTTTATGTTTATTCTAATCAGTTTTTGATTTTTGATTTTATTTCTTTGATTATGGTGGTGGAAACATTATATACCATGGAGATGAGATTGAACGGATTAGATCTATGAAGGTCCATGGAATGCCATGGATTAATCCCTGTTAAAATAACGTAGTTTTAGGTTTATTTTATTTTCCATGTTTTAGTGGTAATTGCGTTGAGTATTTATTTTTGATTTTTTGGCATGTAATATTATTGTACGTAGGAATTGTAATAGCCCCGGTAGAGGAAAAATAGTGAAATTTTAGTTTTCTGTATTTTAAAATTAATTAGTAAATTAGGTTTATTTGGTAAAACCCTAATTAAAATCAATGGTGGCCTTAGATTAATTTAGGTTGTATGTAAATTAGATTAGGGTTAGAAAGTCACAGGATGTTTTTTTTTTATTTATTTATTATCTTTTTGGGCTTATTTATTATTTTTTATTCATTTTGGGCTCCAAGCACATGTATAGGTCTAACTCACTAATAAAATAAGTTTTTAAAATTAAATTTAGGTTTAATTAACT
>CATIWM010183973.1:0-10434 GCA_949671775.1 Mallotus repandus
AGCCTTTCTCTATGATATCCCAAACATCATGTGCACCAAGGAGAGCCTTCATTTTGATACTCCAATTGTCGTAATTATTGTTGTTGAGTGTTAGAACTTGGAAGGATGCCACACTATTTGCCATATTGCTTAATCTGGAAAGAATTTGCAAAATCCAACTTCACGAATGGATCCGAAACACCAAAAAACCTTAAGATGGACGCCGGTAAGTCAACTTTTGGTCAACAACTTGGTCAACGTCTTAGCACATCGGTCAACGACTCAGTCAAATGGCTTAACGACTCGGTCAAATGGCTCATTCAATGGCTAAGCGGCTCTATCAAACCACCTGATGGCTCGGTCAAATGGCTCATTCTAACGGCTTGACGGCTTGGTCACCGGCTTGAGGACTCAGCTCGGCTCAGCTTCAACTCAGTGAGTTGATTAGGTTTTTGGCAGCAATCTTTTGGCGGCGATTGGTGGCGCATCAGACCTCTGATCAGGGTGATTCCGGCGACATTGGATTCATCTTTCCAAGAGCTTTGACTTAGTGTACTATATGCCAATATTTGGCTCTGATACCACTTTATTAAACACTAAACACTCAAATAATTTTTACTCAAATTCTCTTAAATACACTACAACTCTTATAACTCAAGCTTTAATATTTGAATTGCTTGCTTGATGACAATGCAGGGAAAAGGGGGTATTTATACTAACCCCAAACTAATACAAACCATAAAATATGCCTATAAATAAATTAATAGAAAATATTTAAAACCATACACATTAAATCTAACACCTAACACCAATTATCATACTTCTCTTTTAATTTTAGCCATAACTTTTCTTCTTTTAATTAAAACCACATATATGAAACAAGTTTAATTATTCAACAGGATGACTTGCCCACTCCACTATTTAAGTATAAAAAAATTTCAAAATAAAAAATTTTTATAAGGAAAAAAAATATTAAGATTGAATGTTGATTTTGAGTGTAGTTGAGTTGAGGGTATAATTTGACCCTTTGACCATTCATTCCCTAACATCCTTGAAAAAGACTCACACAAATAAGTTGATCTCATTGAACTTTATCTAATCTAATTTTATTCAAATAAAATTATAAGAGTAATAAAAATTTCTAACAATTAATTTAACACATACCACTAGCTACTCAAATTTGAGAGGTATTAAGCCATTTTCATCCTTCATTGTGTTGTATCATTATAATTCAATGGAACAAAGCATTATGTACATTCCTCTCCTAACTAAAATTGCAACAACAGTAACAATGAAAGAGTAATCAAGTGGTAATTTCTCTCCAAGGGCATCGTAAGGTGCATGGTTCGAATCCCACCATCGTCAATTTAAAAGGGAAGAATTGTCCCCTATTATACAGTTCATTAACGCTTAGGTCATATGATGTCCCTATTTACCAAAAAAAATTGCACCTAACAGTCAAAGCCCACTTGCCATAGATATTAAAGGAAATGTTTTATTCTAATTGACCTTGTGCTTTTAAAATAATTTTTTTTTCTTTTCCATTTCTGTCTCAACCCATTATATTCTGGTGACCTTTCTATGCAATTGATATACTATAAAAATTCTTGAAAAGAACTCGAAGTTTCACTAACTGGTCCATGAAAAGGGTTGCACCACTTGAGTTTATTCATATATAAGTAACAAACATATTATGCAAAATGTTAGAGGTTTTCATTAAATAACTCATATTTAAATTATTAAAACTGATAAAATAGGTATCAAAAATTGTGTCAATCTCATATAATGTTGTTGTTGTTTTTTTTTTTTTTGTTATACAACAGGATTTAGCTACCTGGCTTCACATTTGAAGGATATAATACACATTGTCCATAACCAAAAAAAAAATCAGCGAAGTTAGAAGATTTGTCATTTACAAACCACCTTCTTACTTTATAAAACTACCTTGATTTTCTTAAATTAAATAAAAATTAATTACTTCAGATATTATACCTTAGAATAGTTTTTTAAAAAAAGTGATTGCCACTGCATATATATATATATATATATATATACAGAGAGAGAGAGACGCAGCGTGTAGTGTGATATAATCAACACGTGATTGGTTATTGAAGAAAAACAAATCTCGATCCAGAGATTCAAAAAAAAACAAGCCTTAATCCAGAGACCCAAACTTCTCAATCCAGAGAAAAATAAGCTAAAAGCTTTAATTTAATTAATAAGAATGAATAGCCTCCTAAACAAAACCCTAAAAGAGATATTTATAGGAAATACAAACTACTAACCCTAAATAAAATTCTAACTCATATAGGAAACTAAAATAAGAACAGAATAAAAATCCTAGATAAATATAAAATTATTCCTAACTAAATAATTATCTCAAATAATAAAATAAAAACAAATTCAAAAACAATTAATGTAAAGTTTCTATAGTCTAATTTTTCCCTGCTCAAAATGCCCCGCGTCAGTCACCTCTACTTGTAAAAAATTCGTCCTCAATTTTATACTTGAGAATTGAAGTCGTCCATGCCAATTAAATAGATACTTTGGATACTTTAACATCTTCAAGAAATAATTTGAGATAAATTCTTCAAATTGAAACTTTGATGTATCAACAATTTGTAAAAGAGGATTAATACTAATGTAATCAAATTTTGTGACTCCAAGAAAATCAACATATTCAAACTCATCAAAGAAATTCTGAGGCTTTTGGATCTTTAATTCATCATGAATTTCTTGATTTTCTAAATCAATTTCAAGATTCCCCACCTCAGAATCAATCTTCTTTTCAATTTCAATACCAATCTCCTCCTCAATCTCAATATTAATTTCCTTTTTATTTTCTTGAAACACTAAAATTACCTCTTTCTCTTCTTCTTCTTCTTCTTCCCTAAGGTGAATTGCAAATAACCACTAATCAACTTCCTCCTCCAAAGTATCTTTATCATCTTTCACCGTTGGCCTCTTTTGATTGTTGGGAATGGGATTAACGATGGGTACAACGGAGCTAACTCCTCCGTTTTGTTCAACATCATCATCCCTATACCCTAATCCATTAACCCTCAATAACTCATGCATTAGAATTTGTAATTCTTCTAACTGTTGGGTTACATTTTGAGTTGATTGTTGCTGCTGTTCGATTGCTCTCCAAACAGCCTGCAATCCCTAATCACCATCTTGGGAATGGTTGTTATCACTAGCACCAGTATTAGCCATCGATTGGGAGAAACCTGCTCTAATACCACCTGACGCAGCGTGTAGCGCAAAATAACCAACACACGATTGATTATTGAAGAAAAAAAAATCTCAATCTAGAGATTCAAAAAAAACAAGCCTCAATCCAGAGACCCAAACTTCTCAATCTAGAGAAAAATAAGCTAAAAGCTTTAATTTAATTAACAAGAATGAATAGCCTCCTAAACAAAACCCTAAAAGAGATATTTATAGAAAATACAAACCACTAACCCTAAATAAAATTCTAACTAATATAGGAAACTAAAATAAGAACAGAATAAAAATCCTAGATAAATATAAAATTATTCCTAACTAAATAATTATCTCAAATAATAAAATAAAAACAAATCCAAAAACAATTAATGTAAAGTTTTCATAGTCTAATTCTCCCCCGCTCAAAACGCCTCGCATTAGAGAGAGAGAGAATAAGAATATGATGAAATTCAAATCAAATGAATATTCTTATATCCTTTATATATACCCTTAAATATTACAAGGATATTTATTGATCAAATATTTTTTTTTAAAAAGTTGATAGTGCATATATAAGTAATTCTAAAATGTGATTACCCTTTTTTTTGCATTAATTCTCCTTTGTATTTTCCTTTCGTGGAGTAGTCAAGTGGTAATAAGGGCATCCTGAGGTGTAGGTTCAATTCATGTCTTCATCAATCTAAAAAGGGAGAGTTGCCCCCTATTGTGTAGTTCATCAAAATTTAAATCATATGATCTCTATATTAATAAAAGAAAAATGATATAGAAAACAACTCTTGCTGGTGAAGAAGAGAACAGTCTAGCATGAAAGAGAAGAGTTTGTCTACATAACCAAGGACAGCTGCCCAAATCCATTCATAAAAGAATTTAGGGCTTTTTACCTTTTTATGGTAACAAAATCCACAAATTCCCAATTTGTGATACTTTTTAAAAAAATTCCCTTTTTTATGGTATTTTTTGAAAAAATTTTCCAATTTGTGGTATTTTTGACTGAGGTCGAGGGAAGAGAATGTATTGAGGGATATTTTGCCAACGGCACAGGCAAAATGAAGGTCCATTTTTTTTTAATCATTTGATGCATTTTGCCTGTAGGAATGGCAAAATGCACTAAGATTTTTGCCTCCCCGATTTGACATTTGACCATTATTTTATAATAATAATAATGTTAAATTAAAATAATAATAATAATGTTAAAATTAAAAAACAAAAAAATTCATTATATTATTATAATTATGTTAAAATTAATAATGTTAAAATTAAAACAAAAAAAATTATATAATATAGGCAATTGCAAATAAACATAAAAAAGTTTATGTCATAAGTGAAAATATTAAAATTATATAAAAGTTATTATTAATATTTGTGAATAAAACCAAGTTGCAGAATATGTGGATGTAGTTAATTAAAAAATTAAAAAATATATATGATAATAAAAAAAATATTGACTAACTATGTAAAAAAAATTTAGTAAATAAATAATTTTTTCGCTAACTAATTACTTACTAATTTTTCACGGCCTAAATAAAAATAATTTAAATAATTATATAAATTTTGTTGACATAAATCAAAAATTTAGTTATAAAAATATTTACTAACCATATTTTCACTAATATATTTATTTAAAAATATATTTTTTTAACTACATGCTATTGGTCCAGAGCTTACTTTTTATAATAAATCCCAATATATAGGACTGACCATCTCTAGCAAACTTCTACATGCGCAGTTGGATGCATTTGCTAAGTTTGCCGTTTCTTACTCTGATCTTCCACATGTGAGCAACTTATCTGCTTGTTAGATTATTGCTATTTATTTAAGGAAAAAAAAATTCAAAAATTTTCACCCATTTCGCCAATGAGACTGGCGAAATGGGTGACCCATATTTTTCCAAAAACAGTACGCGGACCAATAGCACCATTTTACCTTTCCTACAGGCGAAATGCTTGCATAATTTTTTTTTCCATTTCGCTGCTATTGCTAGGGAGAATATTTTGGTCAATCTTGTTTACATGCAATTTTGCCAATGCCACTGGCGAAATGTATTTTTTTAACAAAAAAAAATATCATAAAATGAAAAAAATTTTAGAAAGTAACACAAATTGAAAATTTGTGAAATGTTTTACCATAAATTGGTAAATTGGTAAATAGCCTAAGAATTTAAGACTTGCTACAAATTGTAATGGAGTGGGCAAGTCATCCTTGGCTACCAAACAAATCTCTTATCTTCATGTAAGACCTCTCTTCCTCTTAGAATATATATATATACTCAGACTCCATTAATGTCCATATAAAGATGCAGAAAAGCCCTCCTTGAATAAGATCAATTAATAAGAAGAAGAGAAGATGTAGCATGATAAAAGAAGAGCCTGTCAAAGTAGCCCAAGATGACTGCCTGATAACCAGCATAAGGTTTACATGTGTATAGTTACATACACATAATCACAACCCAAAAATGGCTAGGAGCAGGCAAGTCATCCTTGGCTATCAAACAGACTCCTTTCTTCATGTTAAACCTCTCTTCTAGTTTTTTGTTTAGAAGCTGATCATCTAGTGAGATCTGGGCATGCCATTACTATCTCTTTTGTTTTGGCCACATACCCATTTCTGCGTTTTGACATCTCTATTTATAGCCAAAAAAAGAATCAAGATTTGACATGTTATTTAGGCTCTTCTCGATTACTACAATTTCCTTGGGACCATATTCATGACCTTTTATTTCTCAAATGGCTGCCTCTATAATTGAGAATATATTCTTTTTAGTTGCATGGAAAATTTTGTGCATCAACCATTCATCCATATCACTATCACGGGCATGAAATGGAAACAAATGGAAGAGGAATGTCAACTTAACATGAAAATGAAAAAAAATAATAATAATAATGAAAGAAAAAAAAAGATATAGAAACGAAAGTCCGACATGATCAAATTGAGAGTTGATGTTATAGAATTTTTCCCCACATACCATTAAGCTTACCTCACTCAATAGGAACAACATCAATACGACTTACATGCCCTTTCTAAAAGGCACATACCCTTTTTTGGATTACAACTGAGGAAAGGGAGACTAGCACTCCAAAGTCAGTTCCCGCATTACCACCTTTACCACTAGATCAACCACTAAAAGCACAAAAAACTTCAACCAATACATATTTTCACATTTTCGAAACATTTCTCTATCAAAAACTTCAGAAAATTCTTCAAAAATTTCAAAACTAATTTCTACAAATTTAAGAAATTAAAAAATACGCTTCTAACTTGTAAAATATATTTCTTTAGTTTTTTTTCTAAATAAGAAAAAAGATTACTTGAAAAAATTCTATATTTTTCTTAACTAAATAAAATAATTTATAATAACATTATTAATTGATAGTAAAAAATAAATTTTTCAATATTTATATGCATTTATATAATTTTTAATATTTATTTATATACCTCTGTATTTTTAATGTTTACACGCGCATTTTTCTTACATTTATGTTTCTTATATTTTTTAGAAATGTCATTTTATCGTATCCATTTTCATATTTTCCTATTTTTTCATCTTTATTTCTGTGCTACATAGCCATAAAAAGACACATAGTGAATGCACATAGGTGTATTAATATATATAATCCCTTAAGGTTATTCTATATTTTTAATATTTGCACATTTCAATTTCCAATATTTTTTTAGAAAAAATGTCATTTTATTGTATTTGTTTTCATATTTTTTCCATCCCCATATTTCCATTTCCACGCTACTTAGTGTCATGTCGGGGATACTTTAACTATACCAACAAAGAAAAAAGAAATATTTCATTCTTTGAATTTCTACTTAAATGATCAAATTGTGCAATCACCAATTTCATACACATTCTATTTATTTAATTAAGTGTAAGAATGCAGCTATATTTGTGCATTAAAATTAAGATGACTTCTTAATCATTGACCATAGGAAACAAAATACATTGGAGATCGCTGTAGATTAAATGGTTAAGTGGCAAAAACTCCCTTTAGAATTCCTGGCGTCATAGGTGGTGAAATCCCCTAACACTCTTCAAAGAGAAACACATAATAGTACTATATGGCCAACATTACCTATATAAACAGAGTCACCTCTACTGGTTATGCAAGTTGCGGACCAAGTCAGATCAGCCCATTGCCTCTGACACATTCTGTTCTCGAGCCAAATGCTTTTTTCCATTTAAATGAGAGTCTATTTGTCGATCGCTATTGAACCTTATGTTACAGATGGTACACCACCATTCAGAATCTCTGAACTCAATAAATTCATTCCTCTGGTTCTCATGCCTTCTCTGCTTCATTGCTTCATCTTTTGTGTCTTTAGGTAAAAATACTTCACCTGATGTATATTCCTGAAGCTCACTCCTAGAATGTGGTTTTTCAGGAATATCTACATTTACTACTGTTGGTGCTGTTGTTATATCTATGTTCTCTAAAGGTATATATGTTTCCAATGGAGAAGCAAAAACCTTGCTTATTGATGTCTGGTTCTGGGCTTTCAGCGACTCGCGCATATCCCCATTGCGCTTTCCTTGAAGATGGGTAGTAGGATCTGTCTCATTTGTAGATACTACCTGACATACAGTGCTACTGCTGACGGCATCGGACACAGTTGCCACTTCGTTAGGTGGACCAGTTTTCACTAATTCAAGGGGATTTTGGCTTTGTACATCAAGTTCTCTGCTTTCAGCTTATCAGAAGCAACCTCATGCTGGCTTCCTTGAAGATGGGAAATAAAGATTGTCTCACTTGTAGCTGTAACCTGACATATAGGACAAGTCCACTCCTGTATGTTATTTTTGAATTCTTTAGGTTCACTTGTTTTTACAGAATCAGGCGAATTCCCGCCTCTCAAGATTTGGTTCTTGGCTTTCAGCATCTTTGAAGCTGCCTCATGTCGCTTTCCTTGAAGATGCAAAATAAAGTTTGTCTCAGTAGTGATTGTAACCTGACATATAGGACAGGTCCACTCTCCACCTGCTCCCACTGTAGTTTCCATTTCTTGAGCTGCATCCATTTTCACTAAACCATCAGAATTCTCATTTTTGAACATTTGGTATTTTAGCTTCTCGCAAGCAACCTCGTGTCACCTTCCCTGAAGATGAGAAATAATTACCGATTCGCTTGTGCTTGTCACCTGGCATATAGGACATATCCACTCCTTCTGAGGATTCTTACAAGGTAATTGGTCAGGAATATCTGCCATTTCTTTAGGTGTACCCATTTCCAGAGCAGCACAAGAATTCTCACTTTCCAATAATTGGTTATTAGCTTTCAGCTTCCAGGACGCAGCATCATGCCGTCTTCCGTGAAGATGGTAAATAAAGGCTGTTTCATCTGTGGTTGTTACTTGGCATATGGGACAATTCCACTCTTTAATGCTTTTAGGTTGCTTATCAGGATCATCGCTGCGCAATTCCACTGCAGTTGCCATTTCTTCAGGTGCAACTATTGCCGCTGAAGCAAAAGAATTCTGGCTTTGTACCATCCGGTTCTTGGTTTTCAACTTCTTAGAAGCAGCCTCGTGTCGCTGTCCTTGAAGATGGGAAAAAAATTCTTCCTCACTTATGGTTGTTATGTGACATATAGGACAGCTCCACTCCTTTGATTGTCTGTCAGGAAGATCTTTACGTGATGCCATTGAAGCTGTCAAATTTTTGATCTCCAAAGCGGCACGTATTATATCTTCTGCAGGAGCAATGTCAGGCTGAAACTTTCCAGTCTGCAGATGTAATTTAAATGGAGAACTCTACATTTCACAGCGAAAAATCAGTTTTTTTGTAACATAATAATACCACGTGACCGTAAATAATGAACTAATTCTGACTCACAGATACCTTGAAAGCAATGAGATTCTTCGGACCCTCAGGTTCATGGTCTTTTATCACATCTCTCTCAATCACAACTCGAAGATTATATTTCTCGAAGAAACAACTCCGTCAGCTTGATGAACTTTTTCACTACAGCTTGGGGATCCACAGAGAGACATGGATGAATGATGTGTTTGTAGACGTACAAAGAACCATCAAAGTCAGGTGTAACCAAGCAACCGACAAGTATCAGCTTTAAGAAATGCCAGAAGGTCCTGAAACATGTACACAGGAACAATAGTAGAGAAGAGGAACAATAGTAGAGAAGACACCAAAATCGAGCTACAAAAGAGTAAGTCAAAGAATAAATAACAATATTACCATTCGGATAGCTTCAGGAGTTCTTCAAATATAAAAATTGAAGAAAGAGAGAACCAATAAGTAATCAGCTTTCGGATTTCTGATATTGAATTGCTCTCAATTGCTTGAATGGAAGCCCATCTGTTAACATTTTTAGCTATGATTATGGCTTGTTAAATAATTACTGCTCTCTAAGTAATGTCCAATAAGTAGCACTATAAAAAACAAGATCACTCCCGTGTTCTATTCTAGTCTTGAGAGAGAGGCACTCAGAGAGCTTTGCCCCTAATATATCCATCCAGCTCAATCCAGATTAATTAGATAAGTGATGTGCGTATTATTTACGTATTTTAGAGTTGAATTTTAATAAATTTTATATAGGAAATAATTTAATCTAAATAGTTTTTGGGTCTAATTAGGAGTTTGTTTAGTAATTAGTATTTGATTAGGATTTTTAATTATTACTTGTCTATTTAGGAAGATATAATTAGTTTTTAATTAATGTTTATCTTTTGTTTGTAGGTGGACCCGCCAATTAAGGAAAAAAAGGAAGAATTTAAAGTTGAATTGTCAAACTTTCAAAAGCTTCAAGCAAATCGCGCAAGCCATATTTAAGTCATGCAAGCTAATTATATTTGGATAATTAAGAAGCTGTGTGAAGATCAAAAAATCTCCTATTTTGCAAAATAAGAATATTTGAGGCCAATGTGGACTCTTTCTAACACTAGTTCTATATAAAGGAAATTAAAACACCTTTTGTGGACCAACAGAGAGGAACGAACGGAGACAACGAAGAGGAGAGACGCAGAGGCAAGATAGAGAGACAGCTGAAGGATTCGACAATTGTTTATCAACTTTTCATCTTTCTGTTTTTCTTAATATTTTGTTCATGGATTTCTCCATAGCCATGTGCAGCTAATTTTCTTTTAGAATCTTGGTTAGGAGTAGCTATTCCATTATATGAATTGAACACAAGTACTTTTATTTGATTTGAATTTCAATTAATTCTTTGTGTTGCAATATTGTCTAGTTATCATTCCAGGCCTGTTTGATTG
>CATIWM010183991.1:0-11501 GCA_949671775.1 Mallotus repandus
GGTTTAGCCTAAATACATTCTTAAAGAACAAAAAGAGAAAATTAAATACAACATAGAAAAAGAATAGAAAATAAAGTGAATAGATAAAACCCTTTTAATCTCTTAGAAGAGTATCTTCTTGCTTCTTCACTTCTCTTCTAGATTTCCTTCTTGTTCTCATATGTTCTCTGGTATTTTTCTCTTTGATTCTGATTCTAATTGATATATTTTTGATATCTCCTTTGATATATATCCCCTTTTTTTCTACAGAACTGATGCATATATATATAACTTAGAAGATGTTGGAAGTTATTGGACTTGGAAAGGCATCACTTGGCACCAAAGGTCACCATCATATGCAGAAGCTGTAACTTCAAGTTCATTTTATTCCATCCAAATGACTTTATTTCTGGAATGTTCCTTCATAGAAGTTGTATTACTCTGAGTTATCTTTCCATATCAACTTGAATCACTCAATTTGGACATTGGTAGACAAACTTATGACTGAAATACAAAAACTGCCGAATGCTGAAAAGTTGCAACTCTTTGGATAGAAATTAAAGGTGACGACTCGTCAATCATGGACGACTCGTCACAGCAAGGAAGGGTGACGACTCGTGAAGAATTTGATGACTCGTGAAGACTCCTAACTTGCATTCTTTTGCTTGAAAAACTTCCTTCATCAATCCAACTAGCCTCAAGCTTCTTCCATGCACCAATTCAAGGCTAAAAACATGTATGAAACACACAAACAAAAAATAAAAACACTTAGAAGTAAAAATAACAAATACATAATCAAATAAATACATAAACATAACAAAATTCATATAAAAATGATACTAAACTATACTAAATAGCTATGCATATTTGCATTATATCACTAAGAAGCTAGCATTTAGAGTTACGAACAACGAGGCAGAATATGAAGCATGTGCACTTGGCATGGAAGCTTTAATACCTTTGGGAGTGACATAATTTGAAATATTTAGGGATTCCATATTGGTAATCAATCAGACAACAAAATAACAAGAACTAAAAGAATAACACTTGAGGCCATATCTGAGCCACCTGCAGCAGCTCACCTTATCTTTCGAAAAATGCAAATTCATCTATCTCCTTATAAACCATAACCAAATGGCTGAAGCACTCGCTTCCCTACCATTAGTATGCGATGCACTACATTCTGGGGGTTAGACATAATTGGAGAAATTCACCCAATAACCTCGAACGGACAAAAGTTCATCCTGGTAGCAATCGACTACTTCATAAAATGGGTCGAAGTAGAATCATACGCAAAACTGGGGGTAAAACAAGTGGCAAGGTTCATAAAAAAAAACCTATTATGCAAATATTAGATTCCCCGTCATATAATTTCAGACAATGGTGTTCAATTCAAAGGGGAAGTGAGGGGATTACTAAGGAATTATAAGGTGGAGCATCATAAATCCTCACCTTACTGACCACAAGCAAATGGGGCGGTTGAAGCTACAAATAAAAACATAAAAAAGTTATTGTCTAAGATAAACCAGACCTATCGTGATTGGGCAGATAGACTACCATACGTATTATGGGGATACAGAACAACAATTAAAACTTCAACAGGGGCCACTCCTTTCTCAATACTCCTAGTGGAAATGGAAATTAAATCAATGTAAATAGTAATTGAATTCAAATTGTCTGAAGCACAATGGGCTCAGCAAAGGCATGATAGCCTCACTACTCTGCATAGTCAAAGACTCAAAGCACTATATCATACGTAGCTATATCAAGCTCAATTGGCTAGAGCCTTCAACAAGAAAGTCAAACATAAGAGTGTGAATGCAGGAGACTGGGTGCTAAAGCAAGCCAAACAGAATGTCTCAAACCCTAGAGGGAAGTTCAGGCCAAACTAGGAAGGCCCATATCTTGTCAAAACTGTCCTATCAAGAGGAGCTGTCAAGTTGATGGATTTTGAAGGAAGTGAGTTTTTCGAGCCTACGAACATAGATCGCTTAAAGAAGTACTATGTCTAGAGCAAATACAAAAAAAAGACCCTATTATTTTGAAAATAAAAAAAAGGCAGCTCAGGCAAAAATTAGGGGAAACCAAAAGAAAATACTTAGTTAGAAAACATGAAGAGGCTAACTAAGGACAGGGGTATCATCAATTAGAAATCTGCCTAAATGCACCTATGCTTTTCTTAAATGCATTCAGTAAATATGCGAATGCTTGTCAAATCATGTAAGTACAATTGAGGAAATGCAATACATCATTATCATCTGAATTCATCGAGTATGCTAAGTACAATTTGCATATTTTTATTACATACTTTGCAGTTCTTACCTGTTTTATCATTTCTCCTCTATATTGCTAGCCACTATCATTAAACCTCAAAAAAAAACCTAGCTAGGTGCGAAGACCTTTGAATAGAGACACCCTAGGAAAAATAGGGAAAAAGAAAAAAAAATACCTAGATAGGTGCGAAGAGCTCTAAAAAGAGACGCCCTGTGCAAAAGAGGGAAAAATAAAATAAAAAGGTAGACGAAGCAGAATAATCTGACAAAATAGTCACATATACATGAACAAATGCCATAATTAGGAACATACAAGTTAGTCGATCCAGAGTACAACAACAACAGCCATCAATACAGAATACAATATACGGGACTTGAGTCCATAACCTCAGAAAAATAATACAACACTGGACAACCACAGCCAAAAGCCTATACCTAGCCTCCTAACAAATACATTGGCCATGGGTACCATCAAAAGAAAGAGCTAAATCCACTCAAGTGTCATTCGAGCAAGGCTTAGCATCCTTTTCATCCATCTTAAAAGCCACAAGTTGCACATGCAACTGATCAATCTGCTCATGATACAACACTCGCTCCCTCTTCCACTCACGACTAGCATGAATATATTCACTCTATATTAGACAAAAATCATAAAATCACATTCCATACATTCATAAAAACACATGCATTTTCATAAAACAGGTACAAATTAATAAAAGAAAAAAGCAGTACGCTCTGTGTGCCAGTAAACTGTATTAAATACTCCTGCGCGTTGATTGTAGTAGTATACCAAGACTGAGCAGTAGAAACGGGCACCTGCAAAGCAAAAGAAATAAGATAACAAGCAAAGCAAAGAAAGGGGAGAAACCTCATAGAATTAAGAAACTAACTTGAGTGGCATTTGCAGGCACTACACTCGACAATGGTTTACTAGCTGCGGGGCAAAGAGAAACAAGCTCCCACTCCTATAACTATCAGCCTGTACAACATTAGAGATGCCACACTTATAAAATTACCAAGAATGGCACCGCTAGGTTCCATACCACTGGCATGTGCTGCCCTCTTGGTCCCAGGACCACTCTCCTCGTCAAAGCATGAGGAATCTGACCTTCTTCAACGATGTCCAAAATTTTGCAGATAAAACTCTCATAACTCATGTCATTTACCATTTAATACTAACAAAGTTTGTTACATGCTTACATGAAAACAGAAAAAACACAGCTCAAAAGCTTACTTGGTTGGAAGATGCTACCCTATAAGCAAAATGACCCTAGGATGACCGTAAAGTCCTAGCTCTAGAGCCCGAAGCTTGCAAAGGATCCGCTTGAGGGTGTAGAGGATGAACAAACTCACTGGCCATAACATCAATCAATTGTGGCACTAGAGACATCATATAAGAGAAATGAGCTGCCTCCAAGAAATCCTCAAAGGGATACCCTCTCTTAGCTCTGTCAAACTCCTCTCCAACAAGCTCTCGACCCCAAAATATATCCCCAGGGGGAGCAATAGAAACTCTCTTTATAAACGGTCCATCCTACCAATGATAGACCCGCTCACCCAGATACCACATTTTGTCAACAAGTCCGGGCAACAAAACCCTCCTCTGTGTTAGACACTAAGCCACTCCCATCTGGATCGACCAGTCTTATCGCTCCATCTAACAACATGGACGAATCTACCCAAGAAACTCATAAGTAAAAGAATTACTAAAGAATAAGCAAAGAAAAAATGCACCATACCTGACTGTGGGCTAATCGACTCAAGAGACCCCTCACCTCTGCCGGATTCTCAATCAAACCATAACTCCTCCTAATCCATCGGGGAAGATGGGGAAAGCCACTCTTAGGCAAGTGCTCAATAGTGGGGCAAGGAAACACTCCAAACTCGTAAGCCCAAACTTGTCAAGAAGAAAGGAGTCAGAACAATCAAAGATGGAACAATCCAAAAGCAAGAGACCACAATCACATCCAGCACGAACAAGCAGCTACAATTGCACGAGCATCCTCTACAAGCCACATCCAGACCAGAATACATGTAGGCAAAAGCAGCTGTGCCCCAACTATACTTTGGTAGATCCGTTAAGTTCCTTAGGATAGGTAACAGCTATAGGAAACCAGTGCTGGAGGCATTTGGGGAGATAACGATACTCAGAAGGTAGAACAAGAAACACCTAGCCAACTGCTCAGAATTAACACGACCCACATCGTGCTCCGACCTCACCTTCTTTATAAGTTGCGTATACCGGATCAAAGTGGAGCAGCTAGACTTCACAGAAGCAGTAACACCAAACAAATCCCTCAGCCATCTGTTCCTCATGATGGCAGAATTGCATGCCTTACTGCTAAAAGACAGGCTCCTCGGAAAAACTCAGCCTCGTAATGGTTGCAAAATCAAGCGAAGTGATAGTCATCTCCCCGAAAGGCAAATGGAATGTGTGGGTAGTATCCATCCATCGCTCAACGATAGTGCACATCGCAGCTTGACTAAATGTATAAGATCCATGAGTAAGAGCAGAAATAATACCATCAAAGCCCTTCCCAGCAACCATCTGCTACACACACGGAGGAAGACCTTGATAATACGAGCTGACCTTATTTTAGCTACAAGGCAGCTGAATGACAGGCCTAGAGGATTGCAACTAACAAGTAAAATAGTTACAATATTTTATCAGATACTAAAACATCTCTCTTTGCATCTTTGCAGGAAAATTACAGCAAGAGCTAATATCACAACAAAAGCTACATTAGAGCAAGAGCTACCTCACAGCAAGAGCTATAACTAGAGCTAAACTACAGAAAGTGCTACAATCAGATAACAAATGCTAAATCACAGCTAGAGCTATAATCACCACAGCAAGAGCTACATCACAAAAAGAGTCAAAATCATAATAAGAGCTACATTATAGTAAGAGCTACCTCATAGCAAGAGCTACAACTAGAGCTAAACTACATCAAGTACTACAATCAAACAACAAGAAATAAAATCATGGCAAGAGCTACATTATAGCAAGAGCTACCTCACAGTAAGAGCTACAGCTAGAGCTAAACTACAACAAGTGCTATAGTCAGATAGTAAATGCTAACTCACAATAAGAGCTACATTACAGTAAGAGCTACCTCACAACAAGAGCTAGAACTAGAGCTAAATTATAGCAAGTGCTATAATTAGACAACAAATACTAAATCACAGCTAGAGCTACAGTAACCACAACAAGAGCTACATCACAGTAAGAGCTAAAATCATAGTAAGAGCTACATTACAGCAAGAGCTACCTCATAGTAAGAGCTACAGCTAGAGCTAAACTACGGTAAGTGCTATAATCAGATGGTAAATGCTAAATCATAGCTAGAGCTACAATCACTATAACAAGAGCTACATCACAACAAGAGCTAAAATCACAACAAGAGCTATATTACAGCAAGAGCTACCTCACAACAAGAGCTACAGCTAGAGCTAAACTACGACAAGTGCTATAATCTGACCGCAAATGCTAAATCACAGCTAGAGCTACAGTCACCATAATAAGAGCTACATCACATCAAGAGCTAAAATACAGTAAAAGCTATATTGCAGCAAGAGCTACCTTATAGCAAGAGCTAAAATACAGCAAGAATGAAACAATAGCAAGAGCTTAATTACAGTTAAAGCTACATTATAGCCAGAGTTAAACAATAGCTAGAGCAGGACTAGGAATTCCTCTAAGATGAAGCAGGTGAAGAATATGTCATTCCTCAAGAGAATTAAACATTCTCCTAACTTGGTAAAAATTAGTTTCTTTGATGGAGGACCAAAGCAACCGAAGGGCCTTGTGTATGTTAGGCGCATGATTATCAAAAATTGCTACATTTCAAACACGCCATATAACCTAAACAACATGGATGATAACAGAACACCACAAGGCAGTAATTTGTGAACTAAAAGTGTGGTGAGTCACTGCAAAAATAAGATCTCGCAAGTTACCAGAAAGCAAGATGCCTTTGCCAAATAATATTGAAACCAAATGCCATATGGCCCTGGCAAAAGCACATCGGGTAAAAAGATGATCATGGTTCTTAGTATGAGACAAGCATAAAGGGCATGGCAAAGCAAAGACTAGCCCTTTTTGCTGAAACTTATCATTTATAGGTAAACAACCAAGAATGGCCCTCTAACAAATTAATAACCAAGATGGAGGAAGAAATTCCTTCCAGAGAAATGAATGCCAAGGAACTTGCTGACCAGAAAATCTTAAATGATCATACATACTTTTCACCAAATGAACACCATCAATGACCTTGGTCCAAACGCACAAGGCTGAATCATTATCAATGAAGTTGACAACTTGTATATTAGCAGTAACAATTGCATTTGGAATATAAGAAAGATTCCAAGAGCCATTATGCCGATAAGAAAAAATAGGATCAGTGAGACATCTTTGATCAATAGGAGAAATATCGAGCTAATAAGCGATAATAGGATTTACCCATTCAGCCTTCCAAAAATTAAGCGAACTATTTTGCACAACAAACCACTGAATTTTTGAGCGCAAAGAGGAATAAATCAATTTGATAGAGGACCAAACAGATAAGCTCAAGTAAGATGTACAAGGAATGCTAGAGGGGAAAAGAAAACGTCTTCTAAAAATTGAAAATGGATAATCAGTACAAGAAATAAGCTTCCACACAGTCTTACTAAGCATTGCTTCATTAAGATGTTATAACTGTTTAAATCCAATCCCTCCTTCTTTAATTGGTAAACAACAAGAACTGTAAGGGATAGTGATAAGCTTTTGATCATCAACCGAACCAGACCATAAAAAGTTTCTCATACATCTTTCCATAGAAGAAAATAAAGATTTTGGCCATCGATAAATATCAAAAGAGTGCCGAAGAGAGCTGGTTATTACCGATTTAATCAATTGAAGCTGACCAGCCATAGATAAAGAATGACCCTTCCACTTCAAAAATTTATTACAAACCTTGTCAGCAATCGGCTTAAGCCATTTTTTCTTGGGAGCTCCAACAAAAAGAGGGACCCCTAAGTAAGTAAAAGGCAATACGCCTTTTTTCATATGCAAAGCATGAATTAATTTATTTATTCGTTGAAGTGAAATAGCCTCCCCAAAATAAACCTCAGATTTATTCCAATTCACCAATTGACCAGAAAGAGATCCATAAAGCTTGAAAATATTAGAAAGATCTCTAATATTCCTTAAAGAGGCTTTAATAAAAAGAAGCACATCGTCAGCATAAAGAAAATGAGTAGGGAATAAAGTGCCACCAGTATGAGACATAGGTGTAATAGAACCCTCCTCAGCTCTTAAAGAAATTAATCGACTAAGGAAATCCTCAGCTAGATAAAAAAGCAAAGGAGAAAGAGGGTTGCCCTGCCTTACACCTCGAGAATAGGCAAAGTACCCTTGAGCTCTTCCGTTTAACACAATGGATAAATGAGCAGAAGAAAACAAAGCTGGGATCCAGTCTCGAAACTGCAGAGAAAAACCAAAAGCCTCTAAAACATCTAAAAGAAAATTCTAATCAACCGTGCCAAATGCTTTACGAATATCAATTTTTAAAGCCATGTTACCACCAAAACAAGTTTTATTTAGGAGATTAACTCCCTCAGAGGCAACCGCAATACAATCAGTAATATTACAATCTTTTAAGAAACTAAATTGATTACAAGAAATTATTCTGGTGGCAATGTAAGCAAGACGATCTGTTACAATTTTGGTGATGATTTTAATAGTAAAATTGCTAAGAATAATAGGGCAAAATTGCTCAATAGCAATGGCATCAGGCACTTTAGGAATTAAAATCTTTAAACTAGAATTAATCCCCGTAGTAATGACACCAGTAATGAAAAAACTACAGACAGCTGCACAAACCTTATTTTGAATCACATCCTAAAATGATTTGAAGACATATTTATAAAACCATCCGGACTAGGAGCACTTTGAGCATCCAAATAGAAAACTGTATTCTTAATTTCATCAACTGTAGGGCAGTGGAGCAAAGACAAGTTCTCTTCATTAGTAACAAGAGAAGGGATCACTGACTTGATAAAATCAATATTAGAAGACACAGAAGAATCGACTTTGAAGAGTTGATTATAGAAGTCAATAATATGACGATCTATACCTGAGGGATCATTAGTAAGAGAACCATCAACTATAAGGTGGTGAATGCCTTGTTTGGGCTTATTACAGGCAAACTTCTGATGGAAGAAGGAAGTGTTGTGGTCACCTATAGCTAACCACTTAACTCAACTTCTTTCTTTCATAAAAATTTCCTGTTGGTGAAGATAAAAGTCCAACTCAACATGAGCTTCTAATTCACGATTTTGCATAGCATCTGTAAAACCATCAATCATAATTTGAGATTGAATCTTTTGCAAGGATTTTTGAGCTCGCTGAATATTGACCTCTAATCAGCCAAAAACATCATGGTTCCAAGTTTTTAGTTGCATACACAATCTTTTAAGCTTAACATCCAATAATTGCATAGGATGGAAAGCAACCCTAGGCTTAGACTAGGAATTCTCAATTAAATGTCGAAGATTAAGATGAGAGAGCCACATTGCTTGAAATCAAAATCGAGAAACTACCTTTTCTTTTAAAGAACATTGAAGAAGCAAGGGTGAATGATTTGAGTGATGACGCGGTAAAACTGTGTAAGAAATATCACTCTAAGAAGTAAAAAATTGTAGATTAGCTAAAGCCCTATCCAGGAAACTTTCTACTCTATTGCCACTATGTCTACCATTACTCCAAGTGAAGGCAGCACCACGTGAAGGAATCTGTCAAAGAAGACAATCATCTATAAAGGACCTGAACTCCCTGCAAGAACTTGAAGCAGGAGTAGCACCTAATTTCTCATGGGGATCCAACACAACATTAAAGTTGCCAATGATGCACCAACTATCATTGTAATTGGCAGAAATAGAGCTTATCTTAGCCCACAATTCCAATCTTCTATTGTGCCAAACACTACCACAAATAAAGGAAATCCGCTGAACCATGTTATTAAATCTGACATCAATTGTTATATGTTGAGAATGCATATGAATGAAAGAAGGAGAGGCCAAACCATATTGACCCATAACCCAAAGAGTAGGAGTGGGTAAATTGTTATGAGCAATGAGAGAAATATTTAAACTGTTCCAAAAGGAATGATGAATAGACAAAAAGTTCACCATGGGTTTCGCTAGACAAATATAATCGGGAGAGAATCATTTACATAAAGAGAAGAGGCTTCGTTGGGTATTATGATTGCCTATACCTCTACAATTCTAAAAGAAAATCTTTATAGGTTAAGTTTAGTTGGTTTCCGAGGTACCCTCTTTGATAAGGTGACCTGAAAATTACCATGCTTAGATTATTTTTTCCGGCTGATAGTAGTCCATTGGTCATCTTCCACTTTGGCTTCATCCGTCAAAGATTTAGGTTCATCCTGATGAGCCTCATGTGTTGGCAAAAGATTGTCTTCCATGTCAACAGTGCCTGAATCCCTGCATATCTCAAGAGCAATGTCATCCTGAGTTTCAAGAGCTTGTGTTTTATTTATCAACTCGTGATATGGTGCATCAAAACTAGTAGCAATAGGATCAGTGGCATTATCATTGGCCGTCGCAACATGGACAGGAGGTGTGTCAGTTTTTGTGCCTGTGAGATCTTTTTCTGATTTCTCGGGCTGATTATCAACTGGATCTCGCGACGTCAAATTAGGAGCATCAACTATGGCAGTTCCAGCATTAATAGATTTAAATGTTGTATCTACTGGAATAACCGTTTGTGGTTTGGCATTACAAACTGATTTCAGAGCTGGCACTTTCTCCGTTTTTGGACGTTGATCAGCCGCATCTGACTTTTTCCCTAACCTACAATCCTGAGATAAGTGACCAATGATAGAACATAAATTACAAAAGGAGGGGAGATTCTTATAAACACCCTCAATAAAAATTTTTTTTCCAATTCGCTCAATCAAAAGGGATTCAGGCAAGGTTGAGGATAAATTAATATCAATCAACATCCTTGCATAATGTCCGAATTTGGTATTAATATTATTATTGTCAATTTTCAAAGGGACATCCAATTCCTTTAGTTATGGAAGATAGGATTTGAGGGTGCCAGTATTCCCAAGGAAGTTTGTAAAACCTAACCCATAACTGGGCATTCGTAGATTTTTTAGCATCAAGATCGAAATCAGGTTTCCAGTGCTGTAAACGTAAGATTCCAGGTCTGAGTGCAACTGCCCCTCGAATCCATATTGTGTTTTTCTCATCGCTGGTCTTGAGAATAATACGATAATATCCCCTTCCCAAAGAAATTAGTTTCCATTCGTTTGATAATCCCCAAACCGAAATCAGTTTTTTCTTCAAATCTGCTAGTTTCCATGGCTCATCACCCTTCGACAGTATGATCCTTGCAATTAATGCATGTTGGCAGGCTGTTAATTGATGCTCATATAATTGCTGGTTGATTTTGATTGCAATAAAACCACCCTTATTGGTGGCCTCAGTCTCGTCAGGTATGATAACTGGTGAAGGCTGTTTTAAGACTGCTTGGGTGTAGGATTTTGGTACGATGGGTTTTGATGGAAAAGAAGACATTCATTTGTGACTGAGGTAATCCATAAGGGATAGTGGGAGTTGTTGGACGGCAGCACCTTAGATCGGAGAATCCCTAATACACAAATATCTCCCTTTATTATTTTCAACGATTTTTTAGGAACAACTTGTTGCCTTTCTTCCTTCGGCTTTTATATATTCATTTGTTTTTTTTTTAATAATGTAAGAGAGTTTCAGTGTGGAAAATTAAATCTATGATATCTTTAATATTTTGAAAAGAGTATTTGGTATTTTATTACTGAACTTTCGCTTTGATTTGAGTCTTGTTTAGCTAAACCAAAGGATATTGGACAACAAATTAAATTAAAGAGAAGTTTGATAATGAGAGAAGCACAATTTTTAATTATTTTTTGTCTGGCCTTTAGTTTTTTAATAATCTTTTTTTTTGAATCTTAATATGATTTAGAAAGATTTTAGTAGATTTAGAGAGTTAGATAGTTGCTTGTCCACTGGAGCCGTTGGCAAGTTAACTTTCTTTTATATATATATATATATATATATACACACACATAAGTAATTTCCAGAAATTTAAAAAAATGGGACTCGTTTTAGGTTTGAGAAAATTAGCAGTCATTGATAAGCTTAACATAGAATTTAATGATTAAAGATATGTTTCTTTTTGGAATTTGAGGTTGATTATTT
>CATIWM010184039.1:0-32633 GCA_949671775.1 Mallotus repandus
TGGCTCACACCCTCACAAATTGGCTCACAAATAATATTTATTTTTCACTCCCTTTCTCTATTACTCACAATAGAGAAGCTCTCAAAATATTTATACACCCAAAAATTACTCATGCAAAAATACTCACAATTTTTGCTCTCACACACCCACTTTGCTCTTGCACCCACTTGCACATAGCACTCAATTTTGCACACACACTCACTCTAGTAGTCTTGTGCACCCACGGCCCCACACACACTTGCACACACAACTCATCAATTATTTTGCTCTCCACACATAAAACTTCTTTTGTTCTCTCTCACGTAGCTCACCACCCTTAACTCTTACCATGCATGGCTATTTATAGCCAAGTAGTGTTGGCCAATTGCCTTTTTTTTTTTTTCAAATAAGGTTAAGTTTTGTGAGCTAATGGATCCCCACTTGCAAGCATGACCCATCCAACAAATATTAATCCCTAAAAATAAAAGGATACTCAAATTGCATAAAGACTCCAATCCTTAGAGAAAAGGATATTTGGATAACATGAACAATGGAAATCCAAATCAATCGGGATAATGACTCTTATCAATAAAAATTATAATCCATATAGGGTTATTTATACTTTTTTCCTATATATACTTCTTAAATCTTGCATATCATTTAGATCAAGTATACATGTCCTCATAAACATTCTTTTTGTTATTCTTAAAATTTTTATTAACTTAAACATCAGAGTGTTTGTGGGATGCCTTCACCATCTGACCTTGTTGTTTTAGTTATCATTGTCAAAATTAATCATTGAATAATATAATATTATTTATAAATTATAAAATGATATTTATGTTATTAATTGTGTATTATAATTTTTAAAATTTATTTTTAGGGTTTTTTAAATTATGTTATTTTTTATATAATTTTTTAATGTTAAATTTTGTGCTGAAGTTGTTTAGCTCTTCTCTCCCATGAAATAATCACTCCATGTTTTTTTTTTTGATAGTTCATATTATTGTCACATTTTTTCAAATAAGAAATGCCAGTCGCCATTATGAGTTCCATAGTGTCAATTATTGATAAAGCCCATAGCAATGAAAGAGCCATTATGACAGCAATAAAATCTAAGGTTTTAAGACAGGCTATTTAATAAAAAGGAACAGAAATCTCTGTAAATTGTAGTAATTGCATTGTTTCTTCACTTTCAGGTAATTTTTTTTTTGGGCGATTTACAGGTGAAAATTATCTTGCCAACTAAAATTGCACTAACCCTTTCAATTCAGGGCTTGTCCGATTCCAGAACTCCTGTCAATTGTTACTTATGGATAGCATAATGATATAATCATTAGCTACTATAACAATTTCAAAATGGCTGAAATGCATAATTTCACCTTTGAAATTTATACGACTAATTTATAACACTTTTCAATTTTTATTATTTTATATTAAATTTTTAAAATTTTTTTTATCTTTTAATTTGTACTTTTTAATTTTATTTAACACATACAATACCAAAACGGATAAAAATTTAATTTCAAATAAGTTTTAAACACATAAAACGCTAAAATTAACTTCAAAATAATATAAATAAAATTAAAAATTAATATTAAAAAGTTAAATTTTTTTTTATTTTTAATTATATTTTTTCTTTCATTAAACATTATTTTAGTCTATATAAGTTTCTCTTGTGTTTAAATCAATACTAATATATAAAATACTTCGATTTTATGGATTATAGGGATTAGATAATTTAAAAAAAAAATTAAAAGTTAAATAAAATATAATAAAATTTAAAAAATATTAAAGGTTAATTTAGTAAAATTCAGGGATGAAACTATGCATTTGGCCATTTCAAACTTATTACCACACTCACTTCTTTTCAAATTTATAAATTTATTTATTTTATTTGAATTATGGACATATAAAATTTACCGACTAATTCAATTTAATTTGAATAGATCACTACTAGCAGAACAATCTATCAAACTTGACTAATATGATTCAATTAGAATAAAATTAATTTAATATAATTATATATAATACTATAAAAATTTAAAATGTCACTCAAACGATGTCAACCATAGGCTTGCCAGTTGATTAATAACCTAAATTATAAATTTATTATAATTCTGGAATAAATAAAATAAAAAAACACTAATCAAATATAAATTAATGAATTTCTTAAATGAATACCCAGAAAAGACAATCCAATGGAGAAGGGAAAAGAAGAAAAAGGAATGTTAGAATTAAAAGAAGCTATTCTGGAAATGTGTTCAGAATCAGATGTTACTGTAAACTAAAAGAAGAATTGTCCCACTAAAAACCCAGAATGTCATATCCAAACTTAATCTCCCAAAAAAAAAAAAAATCTAACCTTTTTATCAAATTTTAGTATTCCTTTTCACTCTTTTTTCACTTTGTCATTTTCTCATAAAAAAAAAGACCACTAACACTTGCTTCCTTCCCTTTTTAGGGTAGGGACAAATAGACACTTGCCATGCAAATTGAAAAAAAAAAATTGCAGAAGTGGTGGTGGGGGTATTTCCGTCTTTTAACTTTGGTTTTAAAAGAACAACCCTTAAATTCTACTCACAACTGTCCAAGTCACCTATTTCTAAGTGTGTAACAAAAACAGCTGTTAAGGTCACGTCCGTAATTTCGGCGAAGATCGAGCCCTTTTTTATAATAATTTTAATTATAATATAAGCTACTGAAGATCCAACTTTGCCATCCAGAAATTCCCCAATTTCCCAGCGACGACTCCACGAAGAAATAATAATAATAATAGTAATAATAATGACAATAATAAATTTTAATTAAATTAAATTACGCATACCAAAAAAACAAGAATCTAGAGAGAGAAAACTGTAGAATTCTAGAGAGATAAAATAGCACCAGCACCGAAGAAGAAGAAGAATAAGAAGGAAGGAGGCGAAGTGTGGTGGCGGTGGTGTGAAGCAGGGCATTAATGGCGGAGGATAAAAAGGAGAAGAAATCGGCCGAAGAGAGCGTGAAGTTGTTTGTAGGTCAAGTGCCAAGGCACATGACGGAAGCTCAACTTCTCGATATGTTTAATGAGTTCGCTTTGGTCGACGAGGTCAACATCATCAAAGACAAGACTACGCGAGCCTCTAGAGGTTTTCTTTTTCCTTCTTTATTTGCTTGTTGTTTTGCATTCAAATAGAATCTCACATTTGCTCTTTTGCTTCCGATTTCTCTTTTTGATTTGCTTGATTTGTTCTCTTTACTTTGAGATTTGTGGTTTTTTAACCCTAATTTTGTGTGTTCTTTTGCAGGTTGTTGTTTTGTAATTTGTCCCTCTAGGCTAGAAGCCGATAAGGCGGTCAATGCTTGCCATAACAAGAAAACGTTGCCTGGGGTTAGTCGATTCATATCGTTTTCTTCTTATGTATCTTGCACATTGTGGATATTTTGTATTTGTTGTCTGGCATTTTACCATTTTCACCGTTTTTTACTTTCCGATCTCTGCATTTTTGTTATAGCAAATATATGTTTTTCGCCTTTTTTACTGTAGCCAGTGGTGAGGTAGAGACAATAAGTTGGGTAGACATAGAACCATACCTGCATTGTTTGATGAGTGACTGCTACACTTTATGTTAATGCATGCAATAATTCAGTAAGATTAGTGGCATAATTACTGTTAAAGTTGGTTAGCAATTGCAAAGTCTCAACTCTCTTGCGATTTTTTTGTGAAGGAACTCACAAAGTTAGTTTCATTGAGTTGAATTAGTTGAAAGGAGTGACAACATTGGTATTGTAGCCTATAGCAATATGAATTTTGATGGATTATATCGGTCAATAAGGTATATCTTACACTAATCAAGTGATGGTGCAAAAAAAATATGTCAATTGAAAGAGAAGTGGGTGAAAAGCATTTTTAAGCCCAAAATTTGATTCCATTTGTTGATAGCTGATTAAGAACAAAGACATTATTGTATCCAGGCATCTGTCAAGAAGAAACTTTGCATATGAATAAGTTGTGATGCAACTGTAGAATCAGTTCAACTCTTTCAATGCGCTAAATTTGATTTTTAGATACAATGACAATGAGAAGGATCTCAGTTTTTCTTTAATTATTTGGAATCTGAAACTAACAAGGCCTGGTTTAGGTTGTCAATGTGATGAAGGTTTAGGAAGATAGTATCAGCGAAAATTGTGGAACTCAAGAGGGGAAGCAAAGAGAAAGAGAAGACTTGCTATTGATTTGCTGAGGTCACATGATGTGTCCATGGTTATTACTGTTGATGAACTTCTATACAAATTGTTACTTTACCCATGTAGGGATTCCAGTGAATTAAGGAGCTCCCTATGAGCTAGTCTTGCTGTCCATTCAGTTGTTAATGATGGCTTAATTCTTAATGCAATTTTTTTTTAAATAGAGAAAAAATTGCCAATCCGCTTGACTAGATTATCTAGTCAATCATGCGTATTTTCCAGGCTCACTGCTGACTTATGTTTCTTAATTTATTACTGTCTGATGCATCTATTTTATTGTCTTTGCAATTGACATGCACCCCATTTTGTGCTGTCCAATTCAGGCATCTAGTCCGTTGCAAGTGAAGTATGCAGATGGCGAGTTGGAAAGGCTGGGTAATATAATTCCATTGACTGTTTAATTATTCGTGCTTTATGTGATTGATCTAAATTGCTATGGCTAGTGTTCTAATTTCTTATCTTTTTTTTTTTTTCTATTGTTTTGATGAATTTGTTTTTCCGTGACTCATTATGTGCTTTTTTGAATGACTTTGTACTCACCTTGGAATTCAGAACACAAACTCTTTGTTGGTATGCTTCCAAAAAATGTTTCTGAGGCTGAAGTATCCGAATTATTCTCTACTTATGGAACTATAAAGGACTTGCAAATTCTAAGAGGTTCCCAGCAAACGAGTAAAGGTGCTTTTTGAATAATCAAAATTGCTTTGAAGTTTTATTCTTTCCATTTCTGATGATTTTGCTAATCTCAACAAATCATTTAGTAGGCTGTGCTTTTTTGAAGTATGAGACAAAAGAACAAGCTCTTGCTGCCCTTGAGGCCATTAATGGAAAGCATAAAATGGAGGTTTGTTTATTTATGTGTTTTTGGCTGTTAAAAAAGCTCTTGTTAAAAAATCTTTAGGGGATTATGGAATTGATTCTGGTGATTTTTTGCTGTTATATTCTATGTGTTGACTATAGTTTTCGCTAGATGAATCATAATGGAAAAATTGCATGATAAATGCAGTTCTCTGTTGAAATATTTGATATGTTTCAGTAAGTGATCTTATGCAAGGTCAGTTGGTATGTTAATCAGTTAGCTACATGCTTTAGTCTGTATTACAGCAGGTTTTGTGGGCCTGCCTGCTTTAATTCTGTATGCTGGTTGGTTAAGTGAAATTTATTTGAGAATATCTTCATTGGGGTGTGCTAGCATTTTTCAAGGATGAGAAATGACCTTTGGTTTAAGCAAGAATATCTATAATTATTTTGACAGGATCATTTGCTTCCTGTAACATAGAACAGCCAGAACTTTTAATGAATCATGCAGGATGTGTTTGCATCACTCTGTACAATTGTATTAATTGACTGGACCAATGCAACAAACAGTCCATCCGCAATCAATTTTTTTTTTTTAAACTTTTCTAGCATTTATATCAATTGCCATACTAAAATGTCTTGTTTATTAGATTTTTTTTTTAGTTTCTACTCCTAATTAGAATTTATAAGATTGGCATGGATATGAGTGATTTTTTCTCTAATTGTTATCTTTTACTCTACCAGGGTTCAAGTGTTCCTTTAGTTGTGAAATGGGCTGACACTGAAAAGGAAAGGCAGGCACGGAGGGCTCAAAAAGTGCAATCTCAGGCTTCTAATCTACCGAATGCTGATTCACAACATCCTTCATTGTTTGGAGCCTTGCCAATGGGGTATGTTCCCCCTTATAATGGATATGGTTACCAGGTCAGTGTTACTGCTATCTATATGTCAGCAAACAGTCCAACTGAAACATCTCTGTTTTGGACTCATCAGCACCTTTTTTACTGCTGGCCATCCATTTGACCATCTTGCTTGTCTATTTTCCTTTCCTTTTTTAGTCAAACCTTTGTTCAGACCAGAATAGGATCAGATCATGGTTATGATGATTCCTTGCAGGCTCCTGGAACCTACGGAATTATGCCATATCGCTTGCCGCCTATGCAGAGTCAACCTGCTTTTCATGGTATTATTCCTCCAGTAAATCAAGGAAGTGCATTACGTGGCGGCATCAGACCTGATCTTGCCCCCAGTATGGGTCCAAGAACTTATGCTATGCCTCCTGCTAGTTATGTTAGCTCTGCTTATCCTGCAGTACCAGGTGTTCAGTATCCCATGGCATATCCTGGAGGAATGATGAGCCACCGGCCTTTGAGTGGTTCACCTGGTGCAGTATCACCTACAGTTGCAAGTAGCAATTCTGCAACACCTTCAGGTGTTACTTCAAGTTCTGGGGGTCAATTAGAAGGTTTGTTCTCCTTATCATCATACCAGATTCTTTCATTTCGCTTGGTATTTGTAGTGGTGATATTATCTCTTCTATTTTCTTTGACTTAGGTCCTCCTGGTGCGAACCTATTCATATATCACATACCTCAAGAATTTGGTGACCAAGAGCTTGCTAATGCTTTTCAACCATATGGTAGAGTCTTGAGCGCTAAGGTCTTTGTCGATAAAGTAACTGGTGTTAGCAAATGTTTTGGTAAGCACATTTTCTTAATTCTTTTTGAATTGAATATTTTCTCTGGTGCATTAGCAACTTTTAAGGGAATGGAAGTGCTAGGGATTAGAATCTAGTATTCCATTCGTGCAGTTTGTGTCTAATGGGCTTTATTTGCAGGATTTGTTAGTTATGACTCACCAGCAGCAGCTCAATCTGCAATTAATATGATGAATGGATGTCAATTAGGTGGTAAGAAATTGAAAGTTCAGCTTAAAAGAGACAATAAACAAAGTAAACCTTATTGATAGGTGAGTTGTGGAAGCAAGCAGAATTCTATGTGATATGTGGTCGCATGCAACCTGGATTTATGGGAGTGACTGCAGTATCAACATTTGGGGTGGATTGATAATCTGTGCTTATGTGCATTATTCCACCTGTGTAATTGTTTCATGGGACTGAAATTCCCAAAACTTGTAATTCATGGTGCATTCTGCGCCGATACGATTTGTAATTTGTGTACCATGGAAGTTCTTTTAGAGATCAATTATTAATTTATTGATTTTTCCCTCAAGAACCTCTGTTTATATAATATTGGCAGAAAGATCCATTTTTTGGTGTCCCTTTATTCTTGTCAATTTTGCAGTTTAAAGTCATTTTGAAAGAGTAAGAAAAACAATATCTTTCGTTTCTTCTGTCAATAATTGAATGAATTATGGGGATACAATACATGCTGTCTTGTACATGGTTTGAGAGTGTCAGCCATGATAATTTCTGGTTCCATGAGCACTTTCTGCTCTGTGCTTGAGTGGATGCATCAGCTCTTGTTTATATGGTTGTTCTTTTTGTTTACACCAAAAAATTTGGAGATGCAGCAGCTGGTGGTGTGTTTTATATGATTCAGGTATTGTTAGTATTGAAATTGTTACATACGTTTAATTGTTTTCTTAGCCTCTTGTTGAATTTTTATCTGCCTGAACATTTTTCTTGTTAGGGTAAACAGATTACACGGAGAGGAAAATGATTTGGCATCTCAGGTTTCAGTCACTGCTTTTGGATGTAAAAGGTATTTAGCCATTGGCTTTCAGTCCTGATAATTACCTTTACATTCACTTTGCCAGATACAAGTTAAGGACTAAAAAGGCTCCAAGTACTAGAACTTTTTTCTCAATCTTGAGCGAAAGACTGAATTTTCTGAAAACTTGCTGCCCTGGTTGAAATGTTCAGAACGGCAAGCTGGACTGTAAGTGCTAAATTGAAATTCTGCAAAATCTTGTAGCTTTTCATTGTTTCGCATTTGTGAGTAGGTCTAGCAAATTGCTAAAAATGATGCATGCTGGGTTTTGTTTTGTACCCAAATCTTAATCAGCAGTTCAATGACTAATGATTTATTATTTTTGAGCAGCATCTGCTAACATTGCTGTTGCCATATTACTCCATATTTCGCTAGTCAATTGTGTCCAATTTTCTAGCACTGTCCATTCTCATCTTATTCCGTTTGGTATCACTTTTTTTTTTTTCTATTTTTTTCCTTGCAGAAGTTATTTAGCCTTTAGCTGGCTATGAATTTCATATGCTACAAATTTTTGCCTGTGCATTTCTTGTTACTGTATTTCATTGCATGGGGACTTGTGATGATACTGTACCTTAGTTTCTAAGTAATTGAGTAAAGGGAGCCTTCCACGTCTGAGCCATTAGCTCATAACCAATTATCAAAACATAAAACCCAATTAAATGTATTTGACATATTTGGTGTTTACATAATACGGCTTCTCTCTTGTTTAATATGTTCCTCTTATTAGTGTTCGTTTGAAAGCACACAGGAAACGAACATAACTTGTGCTGTCAGTTGTATAATTATTGGAGCTGTCAAGGATTACATAACTTGGATAAGCTTTCTAAGATTATAAGGATTTCAGTGTTGGGGTCTCTGTATATTCCATCTGTGGGATCCATCTGGCATAGATGTCAAGAAAATTGTAGAAAATCAAGTTTCAACAATCTATCCATTATTCATCTCAGATCTCTACCCTTTGTGCATGGATCATCAAATGAAGATGTACTTGTATGATACATTGAGATGTCTTTAGGTGAGCATAGTATTTAATGTGCTATATATATATATATATATATAGTTGAATTTACTAGGGGGAGTTTCACCACTGCAGTAACCAATGATTGAACCATGACCCTTTCAATTTTATGAAGATTTTGTTTGGTTCAAATGAATTCCATAAAATTTTGTGGAATTCATTTTGTAAATTCAAATAAATATATTTGGTGTAAATGAAAATTTTGTAAAATTCATTTCTAATTCGAACTTTTTAATTTTGTGGAATTGTTTGAGACTAAATCAATTCTTTTTAATGAAGTATATGTGGTTTAAATGAATTTGGAATTAATTTGAAAATGAATTGGAATTGAACAAGACAATGGGAAAGGAATTTTTACCATTTGATTTCGAGTTGAAAACATTTCTAGTGGATTTAATATCTTTTGAATTCAGAAGCCATAGCGTTAGCAGGATTGCTTGGTAACGGTTTGCCTGTTGAAGCGGGTGAATTCTGGGCTTTCTCATCCTTCTTTTTTCCTAGGCCCTGAATGTTTCCTTCAGTTCCTTGTAAGAAGAGGTGAAATGTGCAATTACAGGAATGCAGCATTCAATGTAATTTTAGCGCCTGATCATGATAGATTTTAATTTTTAGACCACAATCTGATTTTTTGTCTCAGGTGGAGAATGTGGCTGCTGGTGGTTTCTGACAAAGTTATATTCTAATTTAATGGTATGGGTATTTCTAGCCTTATCCAAGTTTGCCACCAATTATTTCAGACCTTTATTTGGTCACGTTTAAAGCAACTTGCATCATCTTTTCAATCATATTTCTGGTCGCTTTCAGTCTAGAAGGTGGCAGGTGGCCGCAAAAGAAAAACTAAACAAATAAAAATGGCTCTGATTTTTGCATACAGTGAAAGAGTTGATAGCAGCAGGCAGTAAGCAATGCAAAACTGAATTAAATTGCAAGGACTCTGTTAATCTTCGTGTTCGCAAATAATGGTTTGCGTGATGGTGGCTTTGATACTGTGGCAGATGAAAGTGGGCATGATGAGTTTCATATGAGTCAATTGAGTACTGCTGTACTTAAACCAGAATAGAACGGCTTTCATTAAAATAACATTTGATTTGGAATTAACCCACTTTACAAGTTGAGATAATAATGATCATTTATCTTTTTGGGCAAGGCATCGTATGATTATCTACAACTGGCATGTATAGAGGGAAGCCTAAATGTGAAGTTTTCAATTGATGGTTCTAATTTATGGGGCCGGGCACTGGTGAAAAAAATTGATATATTATTTTTAACATCTTCTAAGATAATTTTTATAGTTTTTTTTTTTTTTTTCAATTCAATTTATCAAATATTTTTTGTTCCATATATACTTAGGAAATTAACCACCACTGGAGAAACTAAATCTACGCCTGCCGCTTCTTTTATTTCGAGCTATTTAACTTTCTACTAGGGCTGTAAATGAATTGAACTACTCGCGAGTAGATTAATGTTTGGCTCAATAAAAATTCGTTTAAATTCTTATATTAAAACTCGTTTAATAAAAAAGTTGAGCTCAAACTATATAAAGTTTGACCTGTGAATAAGTCCAAATAAAAGTTCGCTAGTCAGTTCGTAATTTTAATATTTAATAATTTAAATTTAGATAAATAATATATAAATTTATATTGTAAAAATATCTTAGGAAATATATTATTAAAATAAAATCATAATTTTTATTAAATATATTATATTTTTTTGGTCAAAATATATTATAATTTATTTAATAAATAAATTTTTTCAATTTTTAACGTATAATTTAAGTTATATTTTGTATTTTTTAAAATCTCTTTAAACTCGTTTAGATTCGTTTAAATTTGTGAACAACTCATAAACACTAAGTGATACAGTAAATTCAGTTACTTAGTTCGAACTGGACTCGATTATAAATCAATCCCTAATTTGGTAATGTATGCCTTTCATTTTAAATGAGATATCAGCCTAATAACTAATATAGTTGGATTTTATTAATATTATGGGTCATGCCTGAAATTAGCCTGGGTTGGCAAGGATTAGCCTCGTCACCACCAGCAATTTCTAATGGCAGGCACTACTCTGGTCGGATCTAACACGTGAGTTTGCCATCAAAGACTTTTTTGTAATTAGAGGGTTTCGTTGGTGGAATCTATGTGATTGCCTTATACAATTAAGCCAAAGCAGAATGCTACCGCTGCCACAAAGTCAAGCTTGTAGAACTAATCTTTGATCTTCTTTTTGGGTTCAGTAAAACATAAGTTACATTACTTTCAATCTTTTCCCTTTAGTCATACCCTATTTTCAATTCCTACGTTCATACAACAAACACTGCAATGAATGCCAGTAAACAATACTTTAATAGTTATTTTTTTTAATGATAAATAATTTATAAAATTGAATTTATTTAATTTTAAACAAAAAAATTAGGTTTCATTACATAATCTATTGATCTTTAGATAATTAAACCTATTAATTTTTAACAAAATTTTGCAACAATTACATTCACAATAAGTCCCGTGAATTAAGAGTGTGTTTGGATGCAAACATTTGATTTGAAAGTTTAGATTTTAAATATTGAAACTTCAAATACAAATATTTCAAATAACATATAGTTAAATGTTATTTTAAATCCTCATTAAATGAGCTATTAAATTTATTATGGATTTGTTTGAAATCCTCATAATACAAATTCATGAAGTTACCAAACAAAATATTTAATTGAAATTCAAATTTATGCTCAAATCTCTTGCATCCAAAAGCATAACAGACTTTTCAAGAGAAGTTCATTATTTTGCTTGGAATTTTCTCTAATATGGAAGGAGGGATTGAACGTCTTTTACATTTCAAGCATGAAAAAGAAATAAAAACGTCAAATGACTAGTTTCCAAAAATCAAAGTACAAACTAGCAAGCTCAACAAGCTGCTAAAAGCCAAAGACTATAGAATTTTTTTTGACTATTATAATTTGATAACATTATTCTTAAGTAAACTTCCAATAAAATTGTTCAAAAATCGCTGTGTCAAATGTTGAATCATAAAAAAAAAATAAAAAAACATTTAAAATAGACACTTGCAGTTAGATATTTATTCATTGTTCTCTGCTAGACTTTGATAATTTCAACTCTCACTCAAGTCGGCTGGTTGCATTTGCAATTTTTTCTTTACTTGGTTTTGATTTTTCTATGTATAGCCAAGAACCAACTTATTGAATTTATTTTTATATTAAACAAAAAAAAATAGTGCTTCATATGTTGATTTAACTTAATTGATAAGAAATTTAAATTCTTTTAAATAAATTATCGTATTCGAATTTTGTATATAAAGAAAGTAAGTATTGGAAAAGAGTTTTACATCTCTTAGAAGTTCAATCAATTTGAATTCCTAATTGATTTGAGCTCTTATAATTATCCAATACATTTATATATGAAAAAAAAAACCTCAGCCCTTCTTATGGGACATTATATATATCTAACTCAATATATTAAAAAAAAATCCCATATGTATATATTTGTGAGATTTTAGTTGAAAACTATTACTTATCTTGCACTTCATTCGTTGAATTAGAATAAATAAATAAAGTTTTAGAAAATTGAAAATCTAAGTCCAACACAATTATTTCTTTGTTGGTCATGAATGTGAATAATATAAAATATTGTTTTCTTTCTCATTTGTCTACTCTAAATTAAATATATTGTACGAGGGATTAATATGTTTTTACATTTTATTTAATTGTAATTTATACTCATTATTTATTTATTGACCGAGTTATAATATATGTAAAATCAATAACAAAAATTTAGGTACATGAACTTTTTTTTCTTTGGATGATTTTAAGAGGGGCACCTTTCATGTCATCATCATGGTGTTACTTACAAAAATTTTATCAGTTATTAACTATAAATTAAAATACTATTTATTTTATTATCAATTACAAAAAAATAAATAATAATTTCAAATTAATTATCATCTAGAGAGAAAAATAAAATAAATAATAATTTCCAATTAATTATCATCTAGAGGGAAATAAATTTAGATAAAAAATAGCTAATGATTTTCTGGGTTCACTAGACCAAACGCCCATTTAAAACTAAACAAACCATTTGGTTTGACACATGGTGTTTCTAGTGGTGGAAGAATCATTCCTTTTGGAGTTTCCTTCTAGATGTACAACTACAGCAAGACCTAATAGACCCATTGATTTTGATTAATTTAATTTTTTTCTTTATTATGTTTCTAGAAGATTAGGCACATGGCTGTGTCATTTCATCATTTCTTCCCATCTCTTTCGGTATGGTCTTTTCAATTTGCCTCCTTTTTTTAGTCAATAAAATGATACATTTCCATTAGGCCGACTCTGTAACTTTTCTCTCTTTTCATCAGTGGGAAACCAATCCAACTGTACTTCTTGCGTTGCTTTATATAAATATCATACATTTAAACACTTGCATCCCTTGTTCATTATCTAAACACCCAAGAACATGGAACACAACTTCTTCTGGTCCTTCTATTCTAAACCAATGGGTGCTAAAGATGGTGTTAAAGATTTCTCTTCTTGCTTGCTTTTGGAAGCCACTGGCGATTCTGAGCTTGATTCGTTTTCTTCTTCTTCTGCTGTTGCTCATGATGATGATGATGTCGATGATGGTAATGATGATGCGGAGTCTTGTAGCTGCGATGCTTCTTATACTTCTTATCGTTATTATTCTTCCTGTGTCAGTTACAATCTTGATGATGGCTCCTCTCGAGTTCAAGAAACGTCTGTTCGTGATAATAATGAGCATGAGCAAGATCAAGAACAGGAAGATGAGGTTCGGAGTTATCAAACATGGGTTGATCGGCATATCGGGTTGCAAGTTAATCAGAAATCATGTGTTTCTGTAGAATCAACTAATGAACCGATGAATGAGAAGGAGAGGAACAGGCTCTTCTGGGAAGCTTGCTTGGCTTCTTGAACTCTGCTGGCTTCCAGTTCTTTTTTTTTTTTTTCCTTTTCTTTGTAATCTTTGGGAATGATGGCTTCCCCAATCTTGAAGCTTACTCATTTTCCATCCATTTCTGGTTTTCTTTGTTCTTTATTTCTTCAAAGTTTTCCTGTGAATTGATTCATGGAGGATAAAAGGTTGAACTTTCAATTCTTGAATGATATAACAATTGTATAGATGATGACGACGACAATGATGATGATATAGCATCAGATTAGTATACTCCTTGAGCATCTGTTAAGTACATCAGAATACATTATATGTTTTGAGTGATTGCTCTTATGCTCTTTGTCTTGAAATGCCATGGAAAAGGATTTTCTTGATTGAATTTAATCAAACAGAAAATTTATCTCTAGTTTTCTTGATTAATATATTTAAGTTGGATAAGTGACCCACTTACATAAATATTTGTCTCTGGTTCACGTTCCATGCAAAAGACACCTTACCTTTCTTGATGATGAGCTTGGAGAGGGAAGAAGAAAGGTCGTGATGGTGGGCACTTTTGTTCTTAAAAGTGACAGCAGTCCCAAAATGATCGAAGGCGAATAGGATTTCGAATTATTAATTTTCGCAGTGCTCCAATAGACCCTTCCAAATGGTGAAGAATCTTGTGATGATCTTGTTGTCCTACTGAACACGAGTGGGACACAGGACAAACTTGATAAATTAAAAAATTTACATGCTCTAAATAAATTTTAGTAATTATATTTGATTTAAATAAAAATTTTATAAAATTTATTTAAAATTTTAATTTTTTAATTTTATAAAATTATTTAAAATAAAATTAATCATACGTTTGGTTTAAAAAAATTTGAAATTTATTTAAAAATAAAATGATTTTTTTTTTTTTTATAGAATTGAAACAAACAAAGTAAATCTTTTGATGGCATCAGATTCCACATGAATTAAATTTGCTCAGAACAAAATTTATGCTCAAATTGTAAACCACACATCTCATCCAATATGTAGATTAGATTCAAATATGTATATAATAATAAACTACCCTTTGTTCAATTTTCGGATAAATTATATGAAAGGTAAATAGATTTTATATTAAATTTCATTCTATAATTTTAATTTATATTTTTTATTAAAAAATTAATTTTAATGAATAAATGTATAGATGGTCTCTGAATTTTTTCATTTTTACTATTTTAGTGTTTAAATAATTTTTTTTCAATTAGGTATTTAAATTTACAAAAATTTTAAAATACTTTCTCTAGTAGGTTTTAGAGTTAAAGTGTTTATATGTCTTATTTTAAACAGTAAATTAATTTAAATATCATTCTTTTATATTAAATTGTATTTTTTATTTTCATTCAAATTATTTTTTAAAATTAGTAGAAATGAAAAAAGTATTTTTTATTTATCACATTAAAATGAAAAATTAAAAAAAATCTTTTTCCTTTTATTTTATTAATTATAATTGTTGAATTTAATTTTTTATTCATGATTTTAGTCAAATAAAATTTTATTCATTAAAAATACTTTATTTTTTATTTTTAATTATAATAAATTAAATATTACTTGTAATTATATTTTAGTTAAATTGTATTCTTCTTTTTAGGTAAATTTAAAAATAAATTTTTATTTTTATTTTCAATAATACTAGTTTAATTTTTTATTTTATTTTAATAATATTTAGCATATTTTATTTTATTTTAAATAATTTTTTAAAACTAAAAATAAAAAATGAATCTAATATTAAAAAAATGGCATTTAAGTCAATTTACTGCTTGAAATAAGACATATAAACACTTTAATCTATAAAACTTATTAGAAACATCATTTTAGAATTTTTTTGCAAGTTTAGACTCTTACTTGCAAAAAAAATTGTTTGAACATTATAATAGCAAAAGTGAAAAAAAATTCAAAAAGTGAAAAAATTCAAACACCATTTATATATTTATTCCTAATTTTAATCGCACACTATTTAAAATAATTTTGACTAATTTATGATATATGACACACTAAAATAATTTTGACTAATTTATGATAATGGCACACTGAATTGTCATTTTGACAACTTTTATTGAGTTAGACTGTGATGGAATAACTTTAGTGTGGCACATTACTTAAATTGTCAAAAATATTTTGAGTGACTTACCAAAATTATTTTGAGAAACTTGTATCGATTTTGTAATAAAAAAATTACAAATTAAAGTTATGAAAAAAAAATATAAAATTCAGTATAAATTTTGGTTAGTTATCCAATTAACCCCTTAATTTTCTAATGGACATCCCCCATTTAACCAACAAATTGTGAAAATCCTCTGGAATGGAACTAAATCTGAAGCTTTGAGATGTAAGAAGTTGTTGCATAACACAAGCTTTGAGAAATTAAATTTGATAGTCCATTTTCATACTTAGCAAGGGGTTGCAAAATTTAAACATAAATGAACCGACCATGGACCAGATTGTTTTGGCTTGTGAAACACAAGTATCATGCATGACTTCCAAATAAAGTGGAATGAAACTTATGCAGGAATTAGCATAGCAACAACATCTGTTTGATGCAGACATAGAAACACATGAATCATTCCAGTCCAGAAGATGTCAAGGTTAGAATTCCACACTACTGAAACACAGTAAGCTTTCAGCTCCATGCTGAAAACTCACAAGGCAAGCACAAGTTCAGCCCCAAGCTGAACCATAGCTCTCTAACTACTGCTGACTAAGAATACTTCAAAGCCCGGTTGAAGCAATGCACAAGGCAGTATTAATGTACAGAAGCAACCCTGACCTACGAGCGCAAACCAAAATCTGCAAACGAAATATTTTTCCTAAGAAGAATGTTGAGGATGAGTACCAAGTCAAACAGATTCGCTAGACAATTGATACACGGGGACAATGGATCCAGCTTATTTGTCGACCATCTCCGTATCATTAGAGCGTTCACATCCTTCTGACTGTCTTCTATCAATCTTTTGTCCTACAGCTACCATACTTCCTCTGGAGTCTTCTCCATCACTTGTAGCTGAACTGGCTATTTCATTTTTGCTATCAGTGTAAGATATTGCAGACTCCATTTTAAACTCTGAGCAAGTTTTGGGGCTTGAAAATTCTCTTGTTAAATTAACTGGTGGTTGCTCAAAGAAAATATTGCAGGAACTTTTGTTCCCATCCAATTGCCTCAAGAAGCATTCTTCAATCTCACTCAATGACGCAACTTCATCATCAACATCAACATCACTACCAGCACTGTAGTGGCCATGATCATCATAGTCGGATGGTGCCTGTCTTAGCTCACCACTGGTATCCATCTCTTGCTGGCTATCAAAATCCCCATCTGTTTGCTGACCAGATGAATGAGATGACATGGGTGAATATCCTCCCGATGAAGTCTCTTCACGTTCTCTCAACGTTTTTGTGATTAGAGTCTTCAGCAAGTTCATCACTTGTACAGCATGCATGAGTGCCGTCAATGGATCAGACATCTGATTAAAGAAAAATACAAGGAAGATCACCATTAATTTTACTGAATTCTAAATCATGAAGGAAGCCATTGAAGTTTAGTCATTTGCAAAGCAGAAACAGCATCCTCGTGTAGCTACAATAAATGTACTGCAATGTGTTAACCAGATGATGCATATGTCATTGTGTACCAGTCTACCTGAGTCATGTTTGGAGCAAAGACCATTGCGATATTTCTAGCATTCATTTTGTTGGAATCTTCTTCTTGAACAACATCAGCCATGAGGTCAACAGCCCAATTAAGCAATGCAGTTTCTGTTGGCTTTAGCTGCTTCACAAGCTCAACACTTACTTCTTCTGTATTGCATTGGAGAACTTGTTCAGGGGAAAGCCCATCAAGCACCCCAGAAGGAAGTTCTCTAAACCAGGCCTTTATAAGGCCTGCTAAGCAATGAACATCAATATCATCCGGCACAATGCCCCTGTTCAGCTGGTTCCTCACATGCTCCTCCTGGCCGTTCTCTGGGTTAATGCGGAAAATCCCTTCTGCCTGGAAACCACCCAAATGAAACATTAAGACTATTCATTAAAAGGTTTCTTAGCTTTAATTAGGAGCTGAATGCTACATACTTTTAGACCTCCTTGAGAGTATAGTCTTTCCTGCATTAGCAAGAGAATTGTTGGGACACTATTCCCTTTTGAATCAAAAGAGCATTGCATCGATTCTGCTGAGACACCAAACACACTAACACTGCAAAATTTCATTAATCAAGTTAAAGCCATGTGGCACATATATGAACCAGAAGCAGGAACGAGTATTTCCAACTCAGTTGACAAAAGATCAAAGAACAAATATGTGAAATTTCTGCTATGTTTCTTTATGTAGCTAGGATTTCCTGTAATTATATCACTATGATAATAGGAACCCCTGTAATGGTAAACTGTAATCAAGCTAATTCAAGTCATTTAACCTGCTAAGGAGGAAAATAAGCAGAAATAAAAAAAGAAATTTTTTAACTGAGAATTTAACAGAAGAACCTTTTGTGGGCAACAAAAGAAAGAAACTGAAAACTTTAAGTGTCCCTAATTATATTGTTATGCTACAGAAAAGCATCAAACATATTTCATTCACTTCACAAAGGTATGAACTTTATGACTGGGATTTGGTCCCTTATCTTCTCAGTAACCAAAGCTTGATGAGGGTTGACCATCTAAGCAAAACCACACCAGCTGAGCTAAAAAGAGCAAAAAAAAAAAAAAAAAAAAAAATCCAAAATCCAAATGCAGCTAAGAATAACAACTCAATTCAAAGTTGTCACGCTTTCTGAACTACCGTCCATCTTTTTATAGACAAATAACAATAACAGTCACAGCTACGTCCTTTCTATCTCTCAGATCTAACCTCCTTTAATTCAAGTGCACACAAACAATTCTAAGCAAAACCCAGTTCAAATCTCGTGACTTTAAGCTCCCCCTTTTTTTTTAAAAAAAAAAATCACACTTCGCAAAACAAAAAAAAATTGAAAAATAAAAACAACAAAAATAAAAATAAAAGATTAGAAATGATATAACGACATTACCTAGCACTTGGGACACGACAAGGGATCTCAACTTCAAACTCAACAGGCAAGCCTAAAAATCCATTAAAACGATCAAAAGTAACATGAGTAATATGTTTAACATTTGTAGGCCACCCAATCTCCATATGATGATGATGAACTGTAGGCATGGCGTCTTCTCTCTCATCAAAACGACATGCCACTAATGACTTCCTTATAGCAGCTGCTAAAATTGCCATCATGGAAAGCTGGTTTTGCTCTTCTTCACTACTCCCTTTCGTTGTCCCTCTTGCTCCCCTAACACTACCGCCACACCCACCACCCTTCGTCACCATTACAAGACCTGTCATAATTCTCCACCAAGGACGAAGCTTTTTAACTCAAAAAACGTATATCTGAAATGGGTTTTTGGCCTCTGGTTCTGGGTCAGTGTTGCAACGAAGAAATTCTTTGTGGGTTTGATTTGAACAAAGAGAGGATTGCATTGAAGAGAAGAAATGAAAGAGAGTGTTCTTTTTTTTTGGAAGTTTTTTTTGAAGTTGGAGTTTAAACGGCCACTTGTTTCAAAATTTTAAAGGACTCTTCTTTACTTTATCTATGTTATTGGACAGTTTTGCCCCTTTCGTATTTTATGGTTTTATCCATCGGTGTTAGTTGCATTAATTACCCTATTAAACCCTTCTTTAATTGTTCATTGCTTGTAACATGAAAATTGTTGTCCCAATTAACAATGCAACCACTTCCATTAATTATTAACTTTTCTTCATTAGTAGAAATAGATAAGAAGAGTGCTCTTTTCTGGTTAATTAGAATTTTATTTTTTAATATTTCGAGATTCTATTTTTAAATCAAAAAATTTATTTCAAAAATCAAACAAAATTTTTATAATTTTGATGAATATAAATATTTATCCCAAATGCTCTTATTGAATGAAAAATAAATAATCAAGGAATGGTATATAGTGCTAATGAGGCCTAAATTATTTGATTTAGGCTTAAATTTTCAAATTTCCAATGTAAACAAATGATAATTCTTTAATTCTTGAATTATCATTGTATGGAGATCGACCAGGTCCACAAATATGATATTCGATACTCATAGGTTATAGAATAAATATCTCTCTTCATTAATGTTAATATTAACTACTAATAATCATGATTTATGAAATACTAATAAACCATATTTGTCCAAAAATAATCAATGATATTTAACACCAACTTTGCCTTTATTTAGAAAAAACTGAGTACCTTCAAAAAAAAAAGAAGAAGAAAAAACTGAGTACCTTCAAAAAAAAAAAGAAGAAGAAAAAACTGAGTAAATATGGATCTTAAGTTCAAATCATTATCTATTTAGCTAATAGGTAATTAATCCTATTGGTCGAGTTTTCTCCTCTTAAATCATAGTATAAGAAATACTTTTTTTTTTTTGCCGAAGAAATACACTCCTCTCTATTATGAATTGATAAGTGTTAAGTTGATATTGAAATATTGCCTCATGATTTAATTTTATTTAAATAGATTACTATTTTTTATATTTTTTGAACTCGGATCAAAGTAAAAAATTTATTATTTGTTGGACGTATGCTAAATACATATATTATCTATTTCACTAAATCATTTTATACTAAATTTAAACATAAATTAAATTGGTTGATAAATGTAGTGCTAACGAACTTATGGATCTAAATCATCGTGAATATATTGGAAATTAAAGAAAATCCATACAATTTATGTGCCAAATAAATATATACATTTTTTAACTTAAAATTTATACATCCTTTAAGCAAATTTATCATTCTTTCACACTAGCCTAATAAATTAAAAAATAAATTATAATTGATAAAGAATTTTTTTTTTTTTTTGTTAAATGGATTAACCTTTATGAATTAAAAAGAAAAAAAAAATTACAACAATGTTCATTGCCTTGAACAACTATAAATAAAAGCTTGTGTTCTTATCATCCATTATGCTATCAAATTGAAATTTGTTTGTGTGGTACATAGGAAAGTTCCCATTTCCTGTATGTAATAATTTCATGCAAACTTACAACGATGGAAGGAACATGCAAAGTGGGGTTAAGAATAACACCTAACAAGTTGGTCGTAGTACTATTATACAAGAAATGATGAAAGTAACCATGTGTTTCTGATGTGATGGGGATTAATTACACAAATTGACACTAACTACTCCATTTCCTAACTTGTGACATGGAGCTAATTACCAGTAATCATGGCCGCCCGGTCTCCTCCCATGATCAAGATAATTTTATTTTTTTTACCAAAAGCAAATAATATATTAGATAAACAACATTACATGAGATGGGGCAACACATTTTGAGGGGTCAAACCAACTTAAAGGTTTTACAATTTGAAAGGCTAGGTTAAAATACAGCCCAAGACTAAATTTGTTCAAGTTTAGGGTAGTAATCCTAATTTGTTGAGAAGAAATAGGGATGACCAGACGGCGGTGGTGGCAACAGCAATAGCAAACAAATGATGCACGCTTGTAGCAGCAGCAGCAACTTAAAGATGCACGGTATGAAGTCGAAGTTGCTTAAGCTGTTAAAATCGTGGACTAAAAGAGATGGTGATGTCCAGACATGGGAGAAGCATCTGCAAGCAAAATAGAGAAAAGGAGAGCCAATTTCGGACAAAGTCAATGGAGTTCCGGCAAAGCATTGCTGAGGAAATTAAACTATGCCAATCCTCGAGAAGACAGAAATTTCCTACTGCCTCAACAATGTTGTAAAGTCTTTGTAAAGTAGAAACCTTTTGACGTGATGGAGAGCTGCAACCCATTCAAGAAGAGGCATGCACCTCAGCAAACCCAGCAAAACAGAAGGCGACAGATTTGCCTATTCATTTGCACCAAAAGACTATGAACAAAACACTATGAACACACTAATATATAAACAACATATTATTTAATAGAAAAAAATCAGAAAAAAGTGAAAATATGAAGATGATTACTAGTTAAAATCAGTAGTCATCCCTTATAAAAATATTGTATATCAAAGACTGTGACATTGTTTATGGAGAGAACTATCAATAAAATTATTTAATTGACTAAAGATTTACATTCTATCGAGATAAATTGTTAGTGTAATTCATTTTACGATCAATTTTTTTTTTTACCGTCTCAATTTTAGCAGCTTTTAGATAAAAATTTTAAAGAATACTAATATATGTTAGATAATTATAGATAGAATGATGGCAAAAGCCTATAAAAAGTGGCAACATATCCATTGGGCGTCTACCTTGAAATCATTTATGCACCTACACTGATGAGTGAGGAAATCCGAATTAAACCTCCACATAAATACAACAAGAAAGAGAAATAACAGTGTCAGTTTTGGAATTGAATTGAACAATAGAGAGGTCTGTGAGCACACCTCCAACACTCCTCCTAATACCTTCTTCCCATCTTATAAGACAAAAACTATCCTGCAACCTACACCAACTTGTCATCACTAGCTATATTTATCATCTTATATTATATTTTAGATACACCACTATTATGTTCAAAAAATATATATATACGCCACTATTCAGTAAAAAAAGTTAAAAATTGAATAATTTAGTTGTAAATTTTTAAAAAGTATAAATATTTGTAAATATAAATTTTAACATAGTAAATAATAACAAAATTTTATTGTATTAAAAAATTTTAAAAGTAAATAAATGACAGAGGTAACAATTCGAATTTGTGAAAGAGAGGAAAGGACATTGCCGTTGGGATAAGTTTGATATTTCCAAGGATGAATGAGTCCTTTTTAGGTATTTCGCGTGATTGAAGGGAAACTAAAAACGATAGATTTCACTTTTGTCGTTTTGAGTGTATCCCTAGAGCGCGGTGATCCTCTCCTTGCATTCCTTCGGTTTTTGCTGGCCTCTCAAGAGGCTGACGTTTCTTTCTTCAAAATTCTTTTCCATTTTTTTTATTCTTCTTCTTTTGAAGACTTGCACAAGACCAAACCATTTATATTTTAATTATTATTTTACATGTAATATAATCAATGTCAACAAATTTTATTTTTTTATAAAAATTATTACTATAAATTTCAAATTGAGTCAATAAATTTCATTCATTAAAAAACATAATAAACGAGTCATAAATAAATAACTCGATAAGTATATATTATACATGCGTTAAAATGAAATTTTTTTTATTGCCTATGTGAAAAATATCATAAAAAAATTAAATTGCATATATTAATTAATAGTTTTACAATAATTTTGATATTATATATTTATTAATATTTAACATTTATTTGTTGAATTATATCTTATTTGATAGCTCAATTTGATTTGTATTTAAAGTTAATAGATTTATGAATCCAATACTATTTGGTTAGCTGGTTGTTAGTTGATAAATATGAATTATTTAGTAAAATTTTAACAGTTATTGATAATTATTTTTAAAATTTTACCATACACTTGAATTGTAATTAATTGATGAAAAATCTCTATCAAGTATTTTAATTAGCTAAATGAAATGCTCTTTAAAATTAACAGTAGGATTACACTTTTTTTTTTCAAGAAAAGTAGGATTAAACATATTTAATTATTATTGAGTACACATTTTTATGATTTTATTTGAGTATAGATCACCTAAAAAACGACTTAAATTACATTTATCATTATCAACTATTATATATCTATTATAACTATTATCAACTATTACAATTATCAACAATTATTGTTTTTCTTTTTGTTAATTAGGATAATATGAAAGTGAATGAATGCACCATTCTTTTTTTTGTGGTGAGATTGGGACATTGGATTCTTCTTTTGGGTACTCATAGGTGAGCTGCATTGCAATTTCTTAGCAACTAACCGACATCTTTCTACTTTCTACCAACAGCTTAACAAAGATAATATTAGAATTCGTGTTTGCACATTTATAAAATTATCATACCAACTTTTAATTATTTTGTCCTTCTTTACGGGTCTTATGGCTAACAAAATAAATATTATAAATATTAAGATTATAAGTTTGATTTTCCTTTTAAAGTGAAGTCGTTAGAAAAAACTTTTAATCATTTCCTTTAATCTAATAATTCTTTTAATAAATTGTTACATGTTGATGTCTAATCAATCACTTCTAAATTTTTACTTAGAAAATTGAACAAATACTAGAACATCCACAACACCCACATTCGGTACGAGCCATTTGTAAAATTTTCTTTATTTCCTTTTGTCTAAACTACAGGAGATATTATTAGCTTTGTAAATTAAAAAAATGTAATAATTAATTTAATGTAATTATATGTATTATAAAAAAATTTTATCAACTAATTTAAATGGGTAATGATAATTTTTTTATATTTATATATAAATTTTATTTTTTATAATATAATTAATTTAGGATTAAATTTTTTTATCATTATACAAAAATAATTTTTAAACAAAATATGACCATAAAATATTTACTGTAGTGATTAAATATCAAGTAACAGAAAGACATGTTAATCATTAAAAAAAAAGGTGATTTGAAAGGGATGGAGGAAGAAGAAAAAAGAATAAAGTCAAATAAAAAAATTGTCTGGAGCGGAACTGTTATTTTCTCTCATTAATTAATTTGTTTCTTCACCAATAAAAAATGAAATTATTATTATTATTATTATTATATATATTTTGGGTGGAGGCAAAGTCAGGTCCACTCCAAGCCAAGGGGTGCTTCTGCGTTTTTGAATTTTGAATGGCTCCGTCTGTCTCTGAAGTTTTTTTACCGTTGTTACGTTAACTGAGCTTAGCTCACCTTTTTTTTTTTTTTGGAGTGTCTTCTGCCTTTCCTTATTAAAGGCTTCATGGTTATTTATTTATTTAGGAAAGTTGGGTTTGGTTTCATTAAAAAAATAAAGAAAATATTTATGTTCGTATTTAAATCCCAAACCAAATCTTGGTAGGGTTTTAGATTAGTGATTATCACTAAGCAGACACATGTATCTGTGTAATTATTTATAAATAATATACTCTATCAATTTTAAAATTATAGATCCAAGATTGAACTTTTATATTAGTATTTTTAAAAGCACATTTTAATAAATAAATAATATCAAAAAAAATATTAAAATAAAATATGATTCAAATTACAAAATTTTTTGTTATTATTCTTCAATCACCTTATGGAGTTTTTACAATGTGCAACTAAATAATTCATACACTTCACTTAATATATTTAATTTACCATAAATCAGCTATTTAGTTTTTAAGTAAATCAAGTTGTAGACATATCAATGAAAATTTTTCTTTTGTAACATAGTGAATTCAGTGATGGATGCTATAAAGTTTAGGTTATAAGTTTGATATTTCTACACCTTTGACCTCCCATTTTTTTAAAAAAAATATCAACAGAAGTTTTGCAATTTAGTTATAACTTGAAAAAGTATTAAAAAACTAAAAATCAAATAAAATGTGTAAATAAATAAAATAAAATAAATATAGAGTAATAGTAAGAAACTACCACTGATCTAAGAGCATTGATGGTCAAAAATAAATTTTTTTGATAAATATCATAAAAAATGAGAGAAAATAGGCAATAGAGTTTAAAAGGAGGATAACTTTATTATATTACTTATAATAGTTGAAATACAATTTTTTTTTGCCTAAATGCTCTATTTCACACCTGAATTTTACCTTTAGACCCATGATGCACTCCAACTTTAACTTTAACCAATAGAGCATATAAACTTCTATTTATGACCTATTTCACACCTGTAAGTATATTTTTTAATTCTATTTAACCCATCCATTGCCAGAGTGGACAAGCGCGTGATTCAACTTTCCTTCACACACGTGAAGTGATCTGTTTTGATGATGTGTATGAGTAAAAAGAAAAAAATATAAAATAAAGTGCATAAAAATAAGGATTAAAACAAACTTTATAAGGACTAAAATAAATAAAGTTTGAAACTTTTGTTTTAATAGCACCATCTTCAACCTCCATCACCATCCCATTACAATCAAGCAAGAGACTCCCTCTTTATACCAAGTGGTACTGTCCTTCATTCATGTTCTTTTTATTCTCTAATTCTTCCAGAAGTTTTGCCTTAAAGATTCAAGTTGACTGAAGATGAAAGAACCAGAGTGCATTATGTGGTTTTACAACTATTTCAGAATGAAGGCGATGCTGGCGAAGGGGGAGAATGGAAACTTGGGTTCAATTGAACCTGCTCTTTCAACAATTCCTCTGTTTCTACAAATTACTATATTTGTTTACTATACAAGAAGACAGGATTAATAGAGCAGCCATTACGAGCTCAATCAACGTCTCATTTTGGCAATGCAGGAGCTCTAACAACACAGGTACAATTCATGATTTCACCATCACGCTCTTGTTCCTGCAAAACATTAATAAAGATTCTTTATTAATCGTGAACATCTTTATTCTGTAGTAATTACACAAGAAAAGTATTCTATACCATTCACCACCAAATGCATAGAGAGAAGCTTCAATGGCTTCATAATCTTGAGACTGAAGCATCAAAACCAAAGGTGAAATGATTCCTCTTTCGAGCAACTTATGCTTTTGCTTACTGCTGCTAAATTTGCCAACCTCGCCAATAGCCTGAATTTATGCTTCCCTATAGCCATTGAAAACATTATGCACCATAAATTCCTTTATATCACGCACACACGCACACTAAGCCGAAAGACACAATTGAACTTGCTCTTTCAACAATTCTTTTGTTTCCATGGCAGGTGAGAAGATTTCTCTCTCTTTCTTTCTCTCTCATTTACATGCCCCTGCAGACAAAATACAACATCTAAAACAACACCATAACTATCTCCACCATCACAATAATCACTATAAGAATCAACTACAAACAATTAAAAATTAATCCATCAGTAAATGAAACAAATAAACAAAATAATTCATAGGATTAACTTAGAAAAAAAAAACAAAATCCCCAATTACCACATCAACTAAAAATTCAAAGCTAAACAAAGGCACACTCAATAATTACCTTTAAACTGAGTGACAACAGGATTATGAAGTCTTAAATCCCACCATTGGAGACCAAACCCACACCCACCGGTAACAAACTCAGCATTAGAAGCCCATTTAACAACACTATAAGAAACCAGACCATTCCTCATCAAAAATCCTGACTAAATTGATCTTCTCATCCTCCCCAACACTCACAACATCACTCCCACCCTCCATCAAATCCAATCCTGTCATGGACCCCATATGAAACTCCCCAGCGCCGACCACGAAGACATTCGGGGTCCTTCAACGATTCATGGGTGGTGGGGAATACATAGAGGGAGCTGGAGAAGGTGGCGACAATGGTGAGAGAAGCTGTGGATTTGAGTGATGAGAGGCAGGAAGGAGGGGTCCTCGAGGAGAGTAAAGTTAAGGCAGGTAGGCTCGGAGGAGGAGTTTAGCGATAGTGAGTGAGTTTCGACAGAGGGAAAGAGACATGATAAGTTATTTTTTTAGGGTTAGAGTTTAGTTATTTTTTTTATTTTTAATATTTAATTAATACATGGCAGTATTGTAAATTTAATACCATGTAGGATTATAGTTTATTGTGCTATGTGGTTCCAACTCAGCGCATTTAATACATGTCAGCCTGTGTTTATTACATACGCTAGATTTGTGCAATTCAGGTGTGAAATAGGTGCTAAATAGAAGTTTATATGTTCTACTGGTTAAAATTAAAGTTGGGGTGTGTCATGGGTCAAAATGGTAAAGTTCAAATGTCAAATAGAGCATTTGGCCATTTTTTTTCCTAACATGAGCTATAATAGATAATCCAGTTTATAATATATAATAGGAATAACCCATTTTTAAGCCTCTGAATTATATCACTTTATTTCAATAGGTCCCTGACAATTTATTATATTTTAAAAGGCCCTCGAACTTTTACTTTAGTTCACATCGAGGACAAATTTGACATTTCTGTCAAATTTTCAAAATCACTGTTAAGTGGGTGTACACGTAGAGACACCTCACTGGTGATGTCAATGCTATTATCCACGTGGACGGAGAATGGCATACCTCATTGGTGACGTGGAAGCAATAAAAGGTTATTGGGCTTTATATGGCTTAGTGGGATTATGTATGCTGATTGGGAAAGATAAAATTAAAAGAGAGGTTAATTAGGTTAGAATGAACTAAGCTGAAGGTGAGCAGCTCAATGGGAGAAGGGAACAGAGCTCAGCGCATTCTTCTTTCTTCTTCCATTCTTCAACCCTAGATGTGTAATGCATAACTTAAGCTTGAAAATCGCACCCAATAAACATCATAAAGATTGAAATATTTATCATTGACCGAAGCGAAATTGTTAGTTGACATTTAAGAAGGTAGAAATTGAAACCAACAAACCGAAGAACCTCACTTTTCTCATACCCAAGATACCCATAATTAGAGCTTCAATCGAACTCAAGAAACATAATAGAGCTTGAAATCTTTCTTCAAAAGTCATTTTTTGCTATATATAGTGACTGGACTATGGTAGCTTTGAAGAAAGGGACAAAGCTGAAGTGTAGTGGACCAGGTACTTGTCTGTATACTTTAAGCTTTTTTTGCCTTTTCTATGCATATATGGTGTCATTATCTGAGTAAAGTATTGTCATTATACTTTACAGTGGTGGCCATTTGAGAATATTGTTTGAAATTTGTTTCTTTTTATAGTAAATTGTGGTCCATTGTACATAGAAAATGGGGATTGGGATAAAAAATTATTGTTTACATAGGGTTTCATTAAATATAGCTAACAAATAAAGTACAAAATTATTTATGCCTTGCTAAAATGATTTTTTATTTTATAACCCATAGGTGTTGCAAGATAGGGACTGTGACAGTAGCTTTGACAATAAACCATGCAAGAAAGTTTGAAGGGAAAAAGCACAACTATATGTGGGTGGGCAAGAAACTGTGGCCAATTTATATTTTGACATAGATTGCCTCTCGTACATGAATTTGCTAGCATATGTTAAAGAGCTTGGTTATAGTAAAAGGCCTTTATTATAAGTGTGTAGATAGTGGGAGGTTTAAAGAAATAAAAAATTATAATGATGCTTGTTCTTTAGCAAAGAATATGGTTGATGGTAATGAAATAGAATTGTATGTTAAACATATAGAGAATGAAGGTGCAGCTAAGACACAGACTAAAGAGCAAGCAGATGTTGATGAGATATTTAATGAGCAGGAAAAGGTTGATGAGCATGAGGCAGAGGTGTTTGAGGTACCCCTTGATGAGGTGTTAGAGGTTAATAAGCATCAGGAAGAGGTTTATGAAGGTGGAAATATTGAGGCATTAAGTCATGGAGAGAATGAGGAAGCAACTATTGAAGGTATAGATGATGAAACTCATCAAACATTTGATGAGCTTTCTATTTCTTATGAACCTTTTGAGTGATAATGAAGAGGAAGAGTTACAGGCTGTTAGGGAAAATATAAGGAAGGATATGGATAGGAGGGCATATAAGAAAGGCAAGGAAAAAATTGATAATGCAGAAGTACAAGTGGAAATTGAAGAACCAACAGAACTAGAAGTTGAGGAAGAACAGGTTGTTGGTGAAGATGAGGATATATTAGAGAGTTCAGAAGATGATGAGAGCAGTGCAAATAGCTCTTATTATTATGACAGTGATGAGTTGGGATTTTATTATAGTGAGAGTGACAAAGAAGTGGCATATGATGCACTATGAAGGCCTAGCTCAAAGCTAAAGTATGATGCTGAAGCTAAGATACCCGTGTTTGCACTTGGAATGATTCTTGAGAATGTGCAATAATTCAGGTATGTTGTTGCTAAATATGTTGTTATAAAAGGTGTCGAGATTTGTTTTATAAAGAATGAAAGAAAAAGATGTAGAGTACGTTGCAAGGAAAAGTGTTCATAGACGTTATTTACATTAATAGATAATTCGAATGACACTTTCACGGTGAAAACTTACCATAAAAATCACAATTGTGGTAGAGTCAATAGAAACAAGATGGCAAACAACAACTTCTTGTCAATTCTTTTAAAGCCAAGGATAACTTCTCAGCCCACCATCAAAATCAAGGAGATTCAAGACATGTGTAAAACAGAATTCAAGCTAAAGGTGTCAATGACAGCTTGTAGAAATACAAAGAATAAGGTTATAAGTGAATTGATGGGTGACTTCAAGAAACAATTTGCTGATTTAAATGACTATATGGAGGAGGTTAAGCTTACTAATCCAGGAACTACATGTGTGGTCAAGTCATGCAAAGATAATCTAGAGAAGCTCAATTTGTTCAGTGGCTTTTATATCTTCTTTAAAGCTTGCAAGTAGGGATGGGTTGAAGGATGTAGAAAGATAGGTGTTGATGAATGTTTTTTAAAAGGGATAAGTAAGGGGCAGTTGTTGTGTGCAGTAGGAAGAGATGGGAATAACCAAATGTTCCCATTGGCATGGGTTGTGGTGCAAGTAAAGAATTTGTATAATTGGTCATGGTTCTTAAGGTGTTTAAAATTTGACCTTTGTTGACCTTAGCAATAATAAATCTTGATTTTGATCTTAAAAAACTTGATTCTGAGCATTTAACTTATTTTTTTAAGTGTGTATAAGCTAGGACTATAATGGAAATCAAAATGAAGCTAAGCGTGCTTTCAGGCTAAATCGACCTTGGGGATTCCAGGAAGATTTTGGAAGTCTTAGACTTTTAAAATAAGAAATTTGTCTCTTAACATTTGAATTAGACATCACAAACATTCCAAATTAATCTTACTTGTCAAAATCTAAATTCATTTGGGTTTAGAAATCTTCAGTAAAAATCAGCATATGCAGTTTTCATTTCAATATGAGCAGGTCTTAGTATTTCAATAATATCTTGAGCTAAAGATGTCCAATTGAAGTGATTCAAAATGCTATGGAAAGATAAGACAAATAAATAAAACTTTCATTAAAAAATATAAAGCTTATTTGATCATATTCAATACTAAAAAGTCATGATCCTGATCGGGACCAAAATTGCGCCAAATTGAAGAAATCTGCCAGAACATATCCCGGGCCAATGGCCCGACCGGGATCAATGCAGTAATGATCGGGATAAGTTTATAATGGTTATAATGGATATATTTTTTAATATCCCGACCGGGATCAGTGTGATCACGACCGGGACCGGTGTTTATACGGGCTAAAAGTCCAAATTTCATCCAAATGAAGTTTGGATTTGTTGGAAACAAAATTATTGTTTACAACAGCTATAATTGGATTGCTCAACTATAAATACAACCTCTGAAGATCATTTAGAGGTTAAGAAACTTATTGCTCAATTATACATTCTCAAGCATTCAATTAAAGTTCAAAATTCTCTTTAATTCATTCTTGTATTTGATAAACTCTTGTGAGAGTTGGGTGAGTGTTAGAATAGAAATTCTTATTCTTCTATTTTCTAAGATTAAATAAAAGGGAAGTGAGGTTCTATTCTAAAGGAATTAGTTTAAGTGTTTAGCCATTAAAATACTTGGGAATTTGATTTTAGTGTAAGCCTTGAAAACACTTGTGAATCAATTTTTGAGTAAGCCTTGAAAACTCAAGTTGTAAGGTTTGAGTTGAGCCTAAAACTCAAAAAATCAATTTAAGGAAATAGATTATGGTGATTTAAAATCCTAACTTGGCGATAAGTTAAGTGGAGATGTGGGATTGTTGAAGATCCGAACTCTTTAAATACTTGTGTTCATCATTCTTCTTTCTTAATATTCTTTCATTTTTGCTTATTTGTTTTTAAGTTTTGATTTTTGTTCGATAGCCCTATTCACCCCCCCCCCCTCTAGAGCATTTTTATTTGGTATCAGAGCTTGAATTCTAGGAACTTCATTGCTAGAATATAAGATAATGGAGAGTGAAAACATCTATTTTCTTAGACCATTCTTTGATGGTAGTGATTATCCTCATTGGAAGTTCAAAATGGAGCTCTATCTTGATTGTGACTCCATCAAACTTTGGGACATTGTCCGAAAAGGTTGGGAATCACCCAAAGCTACAATTGATTATGTGATTATTGAAATTCCAAGAGATGATTGGAATGTCATTCAACAAGAAGAGAATCATAAAAAATAAAAGGCTATGATCACTCTAGTCTCTTCAAAGTCAAGAGAAGAAGGAGGCAAGCTTCAACATTGCACTGCGGCCAAGGAAATGTGGGAAACCTTAGAAAATCATTATGAAGGAAATGTTCAAGTAAGAAGCAAGAAGGTTTAACTCCACATGTATGAGTATGAACTCTTCAAAATGAAGCCCCAAGAATCAATCACCAAAATGACAAACTGCCTCAATGCTCTTATCACCACTCTCAAGAAACTTGGTAAACATTTCACCAAAGAGGAAGTAAATAATAAGATCCTAAGAATCTTACCTAAGAAGGATTGGGAATCTTGAGTTACTTCCATTGAGGAAGCTCAAGATCTTGCCAATCTTTCAACCGATGTACTTATTGGAAAGCTTCTTACCCATGAGCTTATAATAAAGCAAAGAGGTGAAGAGCAAGAGGAGAAGGAAGAAAAGAAAAAGAGCATAGCACTAAAGGCTTCACAAGAAGAAAGTGAAGAAGAAAATAATGAAGATTCTAGTGGTGAAGATGATGAAGTTGCCATGCTCACTAGAAGTTTCAAAAAGTTCTTGAGAAAGAAAAATTCATCAAGAATAAGAGACTTCAATAAGAAGTATGAAGGAGATGATAAGAAGAAAACCAAAGAAGTTACTTGCTATGAATGCAAGAAACCGGGTCACATCTGAAGTGAGTGTCCTAAACTTAAATTCAAGAACAAAGGAGCAAAGGATAGAAAGAAGGCCTTCAAAGCTACTTGGGACGACTCCTCCGAATTCGAAAGGGAAGAGGAACAAGAAGAAGTGGCCAACCTTTGCTTCATGGCTCTTGAAGATGAAAAAGAGGTACCATCTATTTCTAACTCATCTTGTGATGATTGTGAATATGATAATGATAATGATGATGATG